>JBAKBP010028935.1:0-27861 GCA_037953745.1 Lithodes maja
AGTCGTTGCCGAGAAGAAGGTCGACGCCCTCCACTGGCAGTTTCTCCACAATCCCAACATCCAATTCACGTGCCACACCATCCACCTCCAACTCCAACCGCACCAGCGGGTATGACCGAGTTGCATTAATACCCTGCACCACCACCACCCGAGCCGCATTTATAGGGTAGCCAGTCAAGTTTTTCATCAAAGTCTGGGAAGCACCTGTATCACGCAAGACCTCTACTCCATGCTTGCGCCCCGCCCACATCACGCAACCCCGTCCTCTATGGTCGCAAAAAACATCCTGAGCAGGGTTCGAGCCTCCCAGGTGCTTCTGCATTGGCTGTGCCTCAGCCTCTGACGAACTGCCCCGGGCAAACTCAGAAGGCTTCAGAGACACACCAATGTTGCAGGCCAAAGACACAGCTGCTGTAGGTGGTTTGCTAGGACAGACTCTTGCAAAGTGCCCCTTTTTATGACATTGATAACACTCTAACTCCCCTTTGGGCTTCCCTTGGTACTGGGAAGGGCCCGGCCCCTTCTTAAATGGGACGGTGCTAGTCTTGTGGTCAGTCTTGGTATCATAACTCTTGTACTTGTTTGCATAAGATATATTACTAACTCGGGGGGGTGGGGCGTCACGCCCCTTGTTACCTGCCTCACTACGCTGGGCAGACCCGCACCCACGAATTAATGATAGCCGGAGGTCAGCCATCTCAGCTGCCTCCTGTAGAGTTTTTGGATTCTTTTCTTTAATAGTTAAAGTCATTTCTGCACCTGTACACTTATAAAACTGCTCGAGCAGAAACAGCTCAGTCAACTGTTCGGCCGTCTCAGCTTTCTCAGAACGTGTCCAGTTTGTAAGTGCATCTTTTAAGTCCCGGGCATGTTCAAGAAAGGTCGCCTCCCTAGTCTTTGTAACACCCCGAAACTTCAATCGATATGTTTCTGGTTGCAACTCGTATGCCCGTAGGACAGCTCTCTTCAATTCTGGGTAGTCAATGCAAGACTCTAAAGGCAGTGCATCATAAGCCTTCAGACCCTTACCCGTAAGTCTTGAGGAGACCAGAGCTGCCCACTTCTCTTCAGGCCAATTATGCTCCCTACACTTCTTCTCAAAACGATTAAAAAATTCTGTGACTTCAGTTTCACTAAATGCCGGCACCAATTTGACTAAGTGAGACAAGGACTGTTCTCTTACTTGGCCCTCCCGGCCCATCCGAATCCCTGTCGACTCTGCACGAGTCTTATCTAAGTCTATCTGAGCACAATATTTCTCGGAGTCGTATCTAAGCTCAGCCTCGTGCCTCCTAGTCTCATTCTCCTGCTTCCTAGACTCAGCCTCAATCGCATACTTCCTAGACTCAGCCTCGATTGCATACCTCCTAGACTCAGCCTCCATCTCCTTCTCATGCCTCCTAGACTCATTCTCCATCTCCTGCTTCCTAGCCTCATTCTCCTGCCTCCTAGACTCAGCCTCAATTTTAGCAAGCTCAAGTTTAAATATCATCTCAGGAGACAGGCCGGAAGAGGGAGCTGCCACTACTGAAGGAGGGGGGGCAAGAACTGGGGAACCACCATACGCACCGCCCGAGGGCACTCCAATCTTCCAATTCTCATCCCTCTGTGGGAGAGTGCTAACCTCCGGCAACTGAGTGGACGGCACTGTGGGAGTCGAGTGAGAGGGGATCTGGGGAGGAACCCCCCCAAACGCCCTCTCCTCCGAAACCCCATGTCGCCCACGCAACACCCAGGAAATCAGCTCCCCCTTGGACATCCCTCCTACATTGGATAGACCCAAAACCTTGGCTATCAGGTGCAAGCCATAAACATTCACCCCAGTCAGCCTCTCCTCCGTCACGTGGTACTGCTTACTCACAAAAAGTCTAGCATCCTCCTCACTAGTTACTAACGGCACCTCCTCAAATAGCATCTCTCGCTCCTCGTCAGTGCTAGGGCCCGACATACTGAAGTTCACCAAAAAATTCTCGAGACAAAAGTGTTAAACTCCCTTATGCAAGCACTAATTACTAAATTAACTGGAGTCTCTTAAATGCTCTCCTAATTGCCTTACAAAAAAAAAAAATATTCTTCAATATGTACGCTAAAGTACGAACAAACAAATGTTGTACAACTCTGCAAAAAATTATACTGTTCACAAAATCCTAAGCAAGGTCGCCATTTGTTACGACCGGGCACTCGGGTACACTAGGGCTCTTACACAGGACTCGAGTATGGCTCGCTGCCACAACGGAAACACACGATCCCAACCCCAGAGTACTGCCAGCCGAACAAAAAACGCCACTACCCTCCAGAGTTCTATCTGCTATAACGGGGTATACAAGAACTCGGTACTAGCGTTTCACACAACAGACTAATAACAAGACGGGAGTTATCTAGTCTGGTCAACAATCAAACAAAGAAGAAAGTACTACAACACTAAAGAATAGTGTTGGCCGAAGCCGAAGTAATCCACCCTTGAACTAAGAACTTAAGAAGTCCTCCACCCTCTACTTCGGATCGGCACTATTACGTTACGTTAAACAATAGTCCTCGAGCATCAAGCAAGGAATCTTCTGATAAGTTAGATGCTTCTCGAATACTCATAAGAAGTAAGTATCGGATTTTGAACAGCAATTTAATGAATAACTCACTGGTAATTAAAGGCTTTAAATTGACATAAGAAGAATTATAAGAATAAGCAATAGGATATGGCAAACATTAAGAAGAAGTACTCCGACAATGCACTGGCAATAGCCTACTAAGATTGTGCTCGTGGGCCACTAATCTCTGAAGTAGCTAAGCGTGCCACACATGAAATCAATAGTGCTTAAACAATAATATACATAAGGAGAAGCTTCAATACTATACTGTATCTGCTGGTCGAGCAAAGTCTAGCTGGGATATCTAAGGTTAAGAGACAATGGCTGAGCAAGCGGCTCGTAGCCTAGCGAGGTCCTTAAGACTGTGCGGCCAAATTACGGTAATTGACGGGATGCTCTCTTGAGAGATCCAGATCACTAGTATCTGGTTCTCTCCTGGCGATCCTCTCAAAGTCAAGCAAATGAGATAGCACAGTGTTGGGTGGCACAGGCAAAAGCCCTCACTCGCAACACAGTGCTAAACTCCCACGGTACACAATCAAAAAGACCCCCTAGGCTTCCCACGTCTCCGTTGCAATTGTGCTGGTTCAACCAACCTAGCACTCATAGGAAATCACAACTCGAGGAACCCTATCCCAGTCTAGCATTACCTAAACCAGCAGAAAACAGGAACATGAATAATAGTACACAGGGAAATACATATACGAGTGCAACAAACATCAATCAATCCTATTCTAGTTGACCCTTCCAAAATAGGCTATCTAACAGGCACTTATCTCGTGAGAACTCAAGCGATAATACTTTGGCTGACTAAATCTGCACCAAAGGGGTCATGGAGGTTAAACAGGGACGAGAAGGGAAGAAGATAGGCTGTTCAGAGAGTAGAGAAAGTTCACATCAGTCGGAAGAATATGGATAGTTGCAAGGGATATGAGAAGTCGCTTTGCCTGATGAGTTCTGAGTAAAACATGGCGAGACCTCCCTTTTTATACTCGGCCCTTTAGTGAGCATAACGCCAACTACTAAGGACCGCCCACTGGCAATCATGACGTCATATTCTCTCTCAATCTGGGATCGACAAAGAACTTCCCACGCGCTGAAAGGGAGGAAGGGAGGAGGGGGGAGGGAATTAGGCCTATCGGCCCGCGTGGCGTACTCACTGATCCCCGCCATGTAATATCTCTCTCTCTCTCCTCTCATCATTACATACAAGTCCCACACACAATACTTATATCTCATGGTATAAAATAGAACTCGTTGACTTAGAAGAAAACAAAATACATAATGATAATACTTATAGTACAACGGTTCACATAAACTGAGTTAGGAAACTCTACACAGACTACAGCCAAAGTTCCTGCCCTGACGATCCTAGCGAGGGTGGGGCCTGACTGGGCGTTCTGTACAGCATGCTCATACTCGACATGCGTCACAACACTGATTCCCTCTCTTACACACACACACACACACATACACACAGTCACATACACACACACACTGATTCCCTCTCTTACACACACACACACATACACTCAGTCACATACACACACACTGATTCCCTCTCTTACACACACACACACACAGTCACACACACACACACACACACACCGACAATTGTGGTTGACCAGTGAATAATGACACCGGTCTGTAAGCCTTCTTAAGATACTTCCAGAGCTGTGTGTGTGTGTGTAACTGTGTGTGTCTGTGTGTGTGTGTGTAACTGTGTGTGTGTGTGTGTGTGTGTGTGTGTGTTATTATATTTGCATGAATGAGTGTGTGTGTGTGTGTGTGTGTGTGTGTATGTGTTTTCGCCGAACAGCTTGTATGTATGTATTATACTCAGGCACAGACCCCATAGCTGGAGGTGGTCGACTCAAGACAGAGCCCGAACAGAAACAATATTTAAAGTTTCAATTCTTAGGGTCCGTGACCACTTTCGCGTTCCCTCACCCATTCCTTTGTCTCGTCTAGTAGGTGAAGTCTAAAAGGGGAGGAGGATTCCTAGCCCATCGACCACCTTATTTTACAGATTTACCAAGTTAACGTTAAACTAGCTAACATAATCTACCTTCGATCTAGGTTCCGATTCCAATGCGAATAAGTCTCAAGAGGGTACGAGAACAAACCCGCCTATCGAAAATTGCTGAAAAATGCGCTCGTGTGATACCGCCTTTGATAGATAGATAAATATAGATCAATATAAACACAAATATACATCCATTCATTTTGTTCTCCTCCATGATGATATTACTATCAGTATGTAGCATAAGTACCTATTGTATGATGTTATCTGGTGATGGCCTGTTATCAGTATTATAGATAACGTATTAATGCACTGCCACATCCGAGTTGGGCTTTATCAGGTGTAGGTTATTAGAGGAGAAGTCACGGACCCTCCCCTCATTAGTAAGTCACGGACCCTCCCCTCATTAGTAAGTCACGGACCCTCCCCTCATTAGTAAGTCACGGACCCTCCCCTCATTAGTAAGTAACGGACCCTCCCCTCATTAGTAAGTCACGGACCCTCCCCTCATTAGTAAGTCACGGACCCTCCCCTCATTAGTAAGTCACGGACCCTCCCCTCATTAGTTGCCCACTCACGGCTCGAAGCAGCCCCATCTCTGAAGCTGCCTCGCTCCAGTGCTTCACTGTCTGATCTCCTAGACTCGGACCCTCACTCTCAGAACGCCACCTATTGAGCAATGAACTCACTAGGCATTGTCCCCCTGTAGCGTATATTGATTATGGGAATGTTCATATAGTGCTATTTAATCAGGGAACAATGAGGGTACTTTTTTGGCGTTTCTTAATTAGTCCGTAGTCCTTATGATATGTACTGGACCACAACTTTCTATATCCATAGGAGGCCGTGACTGGATATATGCATTATATGCTGTACATACTGTATATATATACTGTATATATATATATTGGGAAGTCGCTCAAGCAAAGCAAAATGCGCCGGAAGGAACAAGACAACCCCTCAAGCCTGATGCATATGAAGGTCCTCAAACCCCCTACAGAAGCCCTGATAGAATTATAAAACAAAACCTACTCAGGAAAGGGCGAGCTTTCTCCACCCACCACCTCCTCCATTGGTCGAGACTTGTAGAAGAGGAAAACATGGGCACTGAAAACTGCCAAAGCATCACCCAATTAAACTGGCGGATCAAGATCCAGGTATGCTAATCCTGGAAACCACGTGATTGGCAGGCAGCGGAACCAGGGATCTTCCAGTACCCCTTATAAGGACCCCCCACTCACCTCTCAAAATACAGTCTCCTCTGCATTTACCTTGAACTTGGTCCTTCTCCTCCCCAGCAGCACCCAGCTCCTCCTCCTGGAGTAGCAACAGCTAGCCCAGTGGAACGCTCAAAAGAAGGCAAATTAAACAGTAATGTTTTGACAGACGGATGTTCTAGACTGCCCTCGAGCCTCCCACAGCCACTGCTGCACTGCCGTCTTCAGTGAATTGCCCCGAACTCCTGGAGCTGCATGCACTGATACAACGCCACAGCCTTGGTGCCCCTGACCCTGATTTCAAGGAGCTGACTACCCACTGGGAGACCGAGTTGCCCAAAGTATTAAGAGAGGTTTGTCAGCAGGAGACTGAGGCAGTCACCCTTTACTATTCAGGGCACTCCTGACGACACCCCCCATTGAAGAAGACCTGCTGTCGACGCCCTTCTTGGAAAGTGACCTAGCTGCGAAGCGGACAGATGAAGGTGCAGCCAACTACGAGGTGATAAGCAAATCAAGACGCCCTGGCCCAGGAAGACCAACCCCATCACCTTTTGTTACAGTTGTATTAGACAACTATAGGACCGTTAGATGTTCGATATAGTACTTCTAGTACTACTTATTTGCCCCTCTTACATCGAGAGTCCTTTTGCTCAAACACTGTAAACTTGCTCACTTAACTTCAAGATTAGCTCCCCTAGCAGTCATCAAATTGATTAGTTACATGACTCCCTGTCTGATCAACAAAGTATTGCTGAGTTATAAACTTGGTTACCTAGAGCTTGCACCTCAGCATAGAGATTGATGAGAAAGACGATAGGATTTTATCAGCTTAGTAAACGAGCTAGCTTTGCCCAACATTATTTGTGCTTTAGAAGAGAAAGTTTTTTTTCTCCATGTGAATGAAGGAGACAAAAGGCAGAGCTACCTGTAACAAGTGTCTCCCACAAAGTTGAAGAGTATCGGAGCCAATTCAAGGTACTCAATAGTCAAAATGTCTTGACGCACGGAGCTTGAAGCAGCTTGACTCATAGGATGAGGGAAATACAGATTGAGGGAGAGAATTCCAAAGCTTGCTTGTTGAGTAGAAGAAAGACTGGGAACATTGGTTCAGTCTTGGGTTAGGGAGTTGGACAGAATAGGGGTGGGAGTGTTTTGAAGGTGGGTGGTCCCCATTCTCCGTAAGGGAGGAGGTATACACTGGGAAAGCTCTGAAGAACACTGATTATTGTAAGAGCGGTATAGAAGAGTGAGAGAGATGCAACATTGCGTGCTGTATGGCAGACCGGTACCATATTCCTCTTGACTGGAAAAGGGGTCTGATCACCCCATTCTGGAAAGGGAAAGGGGACCGAAGGGATTGCAATAACTACAATGGTATCACACTGCTGTGTGCCAGGCAAGGTCTTTGTCCATATTCTATCCAAGGCCTGAGGCAAAAAGAGCAGAGACCTGAGCAATCTGGGATTTACACACAAGAAGTCAACAATTGGCTGGATTCTGGCGCTACGGGTTCTTGTGGAACGCCGACGAGTTTTAAAATAGGCTGCTTGCAGTATATGTTAATCTCAAGAAGGCATTTATCTCAACGCAACGAGAGCCACTCTGAGAACTACTACGGCTACGCTGGATCCCTGCGGTGATAATTGACCTGGTGTCTAGACTTAATACAGGAACAGAGAGTGCTGTCAAGTGTGGTGGGTGAGCATCCTCCTTCTTCCCTGTGCATTCAGGTGTGAAACAGGGGTGTGTTCTAGTACCTATACACTTTTCAACACATATATGGACTAGTTACTGGGCCTGACAGTTGAGCAGAGTCACTGCGGAGCAGACATCGGCAATATCATGATCACCGATCTTGATTGAGCTAGGTATTATATCAGTAGGGAAGGGATAGGCAGGGAGTAAGTGTCCAAATTTACTACCCATATGCTCTGGCTCTTTTTGAGTTACAGTGGAATTCGGTCACGATTTCTGGCCTAATTATAGTTAATAGATTTTAGTAAAGTAGGCCTACTGTACATAGTCGATTTTGTTTCAGCTGAGGACAAACTGATTCCCTTGGCTACTGGTTTCTTGATAATTAATAGACAAATAAGGAATTGCTATGATACCTGGCTAATCATGACGGGAACATGACAATTTACCGTCAGCTGAAACAAATAAAAAATAAATAACACAGGAAAGCCCATAATGTATTCAAGCTAACTTGGCAAAAAAATTTAACGCTGCCTTTATATATATTTGTATCTTACCTTACCTGTTTAGGACACCACCGATCCGGGGTCCAGCCAGCGACGGCAAGTCCAAGAGTAGGAAGGGGAGCGACCCGAGCTAACAACAGATACGCCAGTCAGTCATGCAAGTGGTGGACAGACTATAGGGCAAATGTGACTGGTCGTGTTGTATCTTACGGAATATTAACCCCTTGAAGATCATGAAACGAATTGACAGTTTATTCTAGCCATCATTAAACAATTCTATACAGCTTAAAAAGGATCTGTGGGACTTGGAAGGGTAAAGACTATCTCAATTAGCCCTCTGACTTCCATATACCCTTCCTAATCTGAACAACATCGTCTAATAATAGCCAGAAAACAAAAAAGGAATTTCGTCACCGTATCATGAGAGAGTTAAATCAAGGCAGTGTCACAGGAGCAGTTTAGAAAGGCGGTTTAGGAAGTACAGAAAGGCAGTATTTCTGCCAGGTTAGCTTGAATACAGTTTAGTCAGTCAGTCAGTAGCCAGCCCTTACCATCACAAGGAGTAGGGAGGATCAGGAAGACAAGAGAAAGGACAAAGAGGTGACAGGAGAAGGACATAAAAAACAATTCGCCCACAAAAAGGACGGCTGGACACATGCTCGCTGTATTTCTCCAGTTTATGCTTACCAGTGTGGTTTAAGGAGAGCCGAGAGGTAGTCAGAGGTGCCATAAAGGTTTGCAGTCTAATGTGGTAAAGTATCATAGCGCAGAAATGTCTCAAACGTTTGCAACAAGGAGTTCTGTGGGACGTGGGGGAAGGGGAAAATGCTGCGGTACACCTAAACAAAGAAGCCTGACGCACCTACATCAAGCAACAGCGCCTGCTTCGGTAATGAGTCCTGATGTTCATACAAATAACAGTCCAGGACAACAGACCACAGGTGAGAAAAACCAATGTGCAGGTGGTCAAAATGGGGTATGTACATATTCACAAGCATCGGGCCCCTGTGACTGGATAGCGTGTGACGGCTGTTCAAAGTGGTATCATTGCAAATGTGTTGACATGTCCAAGGAGGTTTACAACTTTTTCAACAGCAATGGTAGGGCATACATTTGCACTGGATGTTCAAGCGATGTTCCGGATCTTTTCAATGCTAAGAACTTTCTCAAGGACTTAGGCAGCAAGATGAAGGAAATAGAAACAGAAATGACAAACATGAAGGATAAAATAGAAAACCTGGAAACAAAAACAGATTACCGTGAAAATGAAGAGTTTAGAGAGGCAGTCCAAAATTAGATAAGTGAATTCCATGCAGATGAAAAAGAAAAGGCTTTCAGAAGGCCTAATCTAATCTTGACGGGCGTGCCAGAATCAAGGGCCGAGGACCCAAATGAAAGATTCAATGACGACATCTCCACTCTGAAGGATATAGTCAAGGACCTGAGTATAGACGGGGAAGTGGAAGTCAAATCCCTGGTTAGACTAAGAAAGCCCGCCCACGCTCCGCAGCCAAGTGAGACTGACAAAGTTTGGCCTAGGATTCTCAAAGTGGTCCTAAGGGACGAGGAAATGAAATGGAAAATTCTAAAGGAAAGCAGCAAACTGAAGGAGATGGACAGACCAAACAGGAGAAACATCAGAATAATGCCAGATCGCACAATTAAAGAAAGGCAGGCACACACCAAGCTGGCAAAGGAAAGGGATGAAAAAAACGGAGTACTGACGAGGCAGGGAAACATGAGGAAAAAGTGGATCGTAGTGAGCGGGCGGTTGAAGCTGGTCACGGTACAGGAAGTCGGCCGAACAGGACGTGTCCCCATACCTCCACGGAGTCCAACCACCGTGACCCAATCAGGAACGCCCCCGTCCGGACTAGCCCACCCTGCAGTCCCACCGGTTACCCCACAGAACCAGAACTCGGGCCTAGCGCTTCCACCACCTCTGCAGTAAACCCAATAGAGGAGCTCACCTGTATATACACTAATATTGATGGGGTTAATACCAAAAATAAAAGTGATCTCTTAGGATTAGTTATAAGTAAAGATAAACCACATATTATATTTATTTCAGAGACTAAGTTAAGTCCAGAGGAATCGTCTGCCTGGTATTTCGATTGTGAATCATACACGGTATACAGGAAGGACAGAGCAACAGGGGGCGGAGGAGGCGTCACCATCTTGGTGAGAAGGGACGTACCTTAATCGCAGTGTTCATACAACGTCCAGGAAAATGTTGAAGCTGTCATGTGTGAGTTGAGTATTGGAGGAAACTCTACCCTCTTGGGATGTATGTACAGGCCGCCAAACTCAACAGAAGACTACAGTAGCAGTATCAGGCAGACCTTGCTTGAAGCATGCAATATTGGAGTAAATCAGGTGCTAATTTGCGGAGATTTTAACTTTAAGGAAATTGATTGGGAAAATCACTACGTACACGGGGGACCAAGGAGCGAACAAACAAAGTTCTACGAAACCTGCCAGGATGCCTTTCTCCACCAGCATGTAGCAGAGTTCACTAGAGCGAGGAAGCGATACCCCGTCACTTTTAGATCTCATCCTGACCAAGAATGAATTAGAGATAAGTAACATAGAGTATAAAGCTCCAATCGGAGCCAGTGATCACAGTGTCAGTTTTCAAAATGGCTGTGGATGGTGCTCTGCACTGTGATGATGAAGGTAATAAGAAACTTTTTCACAAGGGTGACTATGTACAAGCAAACCGTATGTTCAGCAATGTTGACTGGGAGATACTGAGGAACAGCAGTGTTGAGGAGACCTGGAAAGGGATCTTGGAGGAATACAAGGTAGTACAAACTTGCGTTCCGCTTCAGACAACTCGGAGAGGAACGAAACCAAAGCCCAAATGGATGACACAGAGAGTTCTGTGTAAAATAAGACAGAAAGAGGATGCCTGAAAGAGATACTGACAGAGGAGAAACAGAGCAAGATACAGAGCGTACTGCAAAAGAAGGAACGAGTCAACACAAGCAGTCAGAGAGGCAGTTTACCAGTTTGAAAAGTCCCTTGCATAGGAAGTCAAAGAAAAACCACGTGCCTTCTATGCATACGCGAGAAGCAAAACCCGGATCAAAGAGGCTGTGTCCAAGCTCAAACACCCCAATGGAACCTTAACAAACTCCCCCCAGGAGGCAAGTGAACTTCTAAATAAAGAATTCCAAAAGGTCTTCATACGAGAGCCAGAAACGGACATTCCGAATGTTCAAAACCAATTTGATGGTGTCGGGATAGGTCACTGTGATTTCACCGAGGACGAGGTAAGAACATGTCTGGAAGGCCTGAGAGAAAACTCTGCTCCAGGACCTGATGGGATTCACCCGAGGGTGTTAAAGGAGTGCGCATCCTCGCTTGCATTTCCTCTCTGGCTGCTGTTCAGAAAGACCCTCACCGACAGAATTATACCTGAGGACTGGAGGAAGGCAAATGTCACTCCAATATACAAACAGGTGACAAGTCAAATCCATTAAACTACCGCCCAGTCAGCCTTACTTCAGTTCCATGCAAGATAATGGAGAAATTGCTAATGCAAAGGATAGTGAATCATCTGGAAAACAACAATCTCCTCAGCAGTTCCCAACACGGTTTCAGATCGAGGAGGTCCTGCATAACGCAGCTGCTCGAATATTTTGAGGAATTAATAGATGCCATGGACGAGGGGGATGACGTTGATGTGGTTTACTTAGACTGCAGAAAAGCCTTTGACACTGTCCCCCATCTCCGTCTACTCAAGAAACTACAGGCAGTCGGGATATCAGGAGACATCATAATATGGATCGAGAACTTCTTGAGTCGGAGAATTCAACGCGTTGTCAACAGGGGCGCACCCTCAGAATGGCTGAGGGTCTGGAGTGGAGTACCTCAAGGCAGTGTGCTGGGGCCAGTTCTCTTCCTTGTTTTCATAAATGACCTCATGGATACAGTTCAGTCAGACAGCAAGCTCTTCGCAGACGACGCCAAGCTGTACAGGAGAATTAAGTCCCCGCTGGACAGAGAAGGACTACAGGAGGACATTACCAGGCTGGAAGAGTGGAGTAAAAAGTGGCTTCTAGAATTTAATGAGACGAAATGCAAGGTCATGCACATGGGACGGAGGAACCCAGAGTACCAATACCACATGAAGAATAATCCGCTAACCACCACAGAGGAGGAAAAAGACCTAGGAGTTTATGTCACCCCGGATTTGAAGCCAGCAGTACAAGTGGCCAAGGCAGCAGCCAGTGCCAACTCGTTGGTAGGACTTCTAAGGAAAACATATACATACATGGATTCAGAGATGTTTCTCCCTTTGTACAAATCCCTAATCAGACCTCGACTGGAATACAGTATCCAGGCATGGTCTCCATATACCCGTCGAGACATCAACAAGTTGGAACAAGTACAGCGGAGAGCCACTAAACTGGTTCCTGAGTTGTCCGAAATGCCATATGAGTTGCGGCTGGAGCGTCTTGGACTAACGACACTGGAGCAGAGAAGGAAACGAGGAGACATGTCCAGACCTACAAGATAATTCATGGCATAGATGCGGTCAAGGACGGGCACTTTTTGACAATTGCATCAAGAGAAAACCAACCAAACACCCCGAGGACACAGACTGAAGCTGGCCAAGGTCAGGCACAGAACCACGAAGAGGAACAACTTTTTTAGTGCTAGGATTGTAAACAACTGGAATAGTCTCCCAGAGGAAGTAGTTACGAGTCAGAGTGTAAATGTTTTTAAAAATAATTATGACCGGTATGAGACTGAAAGATTGAGAAGAGGCAACCTTTATGAGCAATTGACTCCTCTGCCTCTTAAACTATCACTAAGGTAAGCAATCACTAAGGTAAGTTTAGTTATCCCCGTAAAAACCGTTCTCTGTGATGTTTTACCCTTATCTATCAGGTTAGCTTGAATACAATTTAGTTATCCCCATAACAGCCGTTCTCTGTGGTGTTTTACCATTATCCATCAGGTTATTATGCAGAAATCGTAACCTCTAACCTCTGTAACTAAAGAAAGGACTTGAGCAATCTGGCTAATGTTTCAACCAAATAGGAAGACTTGGCTAGGGAATAGGTGAGGAAATTGACAGCTCATTTGTTCTAGCCCTTTTTGAGTTACAGAGGTCAGAGGTTACAATTTCTGCCCAATCTAGAATGAACGGATTTTTTGTTGTTATAGTTATCCCGGTAAAAGCCGTTCTCTGTGGTGTTTTGCCCGCTAGGTGGCAGTAGCGGCAGTCCACCTTGCCGGAAACACACAGATGACAAAACTCTGGCAGATGCGTCTGTAATATTTATTGTACTGCGCCTCAGGTGACCTCAGGTGAGATGAAGGTGACCCATTTTGTCCCTAGGGAGGTTATTCTTGCCATAGAGCGAGGGATAAAGCTGCCAGGTGTGATGGTTTGGGCACGGGAGGGCATTAAAGTGGACGTAGGATAATAGCTGCCATTTTGCCAAGTCAGATGATGTCAACACAGACACTGCCCATATCCCTGCCCCAACCTCTGTGCCACCCCAGGCTTTGGCACCACCCCAGGGCTGTCCTTGGGGAGGGCTACTGAGGAATGTGTGCCTGGGGGGCGCTAAATAGGTCCTGTGCCGGTACTGCTAGGGTTAACGATAGGGCTAGTAGTGTAGAAGTTAGGGTAAGGGCTGGCTGGCTGACAGGGACCTAGATAATGACAGAAGGACCTCACAGATTACACACTAACACAATCTAACACTTTAATACCTTGACAAGTATTACACACTATTCGTATGAGACTTGAGATATTTTTAAGCAAAAGATTTAGGAATTTTATCCTAACTTATGGGAAGCAAGTTGGTGAAATTTTGCACTTTAATTTTAGCTTAGGCTATTAATTAAGACATTAAGCTATTTAGACAGACTAGGCTAATATATGACTATTGACTAGGGTATTGCTATTGTAATAGTTTAAACATAGGCTACTAACTTAATATTTTCATGCTTTGTTGAGTTTTCCATAAAATAGTATCCTAAATACTAGCCTATTAGGCCTAGGCCTACTGGCCAGTGGCTACGCCACTACTGTACTCTGTAAATTTGTAGTACTAGCCTAGGCCTAGGGTCACTGGTCCTTGAAATCAGCAGAAAACACTTAAGCCTACAGACAGTTGGACATTTAATTTTTTTTCCCAGAATCCCATGTACCGTATGGGAGGCGGCAGCCTTAGCCTAGGTGGTAGGTGGATCATCATTTTATTCATTGAAGCCAATTTTGATATGGTTTATGGTACTGTATAGGCTTAGGCATATTTTGAATTGATACAATGATTGGTATTTATAGGGAAAAGGCTCGCACCCCTATTAAGTTATTCATGGTTTTTCCTCCAGATTTTGAGAAATTATTGTTTTCATGGTTTAAGTTATAATTCCAGCATGGAGTTCAAGATAAGTTGAGGGGGGCAAAGCCCCAAGTGTTATTAACCGGTTACCTAACTTTTCCTTAACTCCTTCTGTACCACGAGGCACGACATCTTTTAAACTTTATTCTGGCTACTATTAGACGATTTGGTAAGATTAGGAGTAGTGGGCGTACCACTACCGACATACAGCATATATCATCTATAAAACATTAACCTAACCTAACCTAACCTAACCTAGTACTACATGAATACTAGGTTAGGTTAGGTTGTTTGGTTAGGTTAATGTTTTATAGAGGAGTTAGGCTGTAGCCTATGTTGGTAGTGGTACGCCCACTACTCCTAATCTTACC
The DNA here is from genome assembly GCA_037953745.1 of Lithodes maja. Taxonomy (NCBI): domain Eukaryota; kingdom Metazoa; phylum Arthropoda; class Malacostraca; order Decapoda; family Lithodidae; genus Lithodes; species Lithodes maja. The sequence goes on from JBAKBP010028935.1 coordinate 14,769, forward strand.
GACGATTTTACTCAACTTAGGAATGACATCCACACATTAACCCGGGAGCTGCGGGAAGACTCTTAAGAGTTCCCCCGGCGGACTGCGGGAAGACTCTCTGGAGTAAGTAAAACTAAAAATCAACTTTTTACATCGAAAAAAAAATATTTTTTTTATTTTTATTTTTTTATTTTTGTTTGGCCCCTGGGCCATGCAAAATCTCAGTCCTCTACCTCCCCTCCTTCCCCACTTTCCTCCTATTCCTCAGTTATCACCTATTTTCCCTATTATTCCCTTATTCTGAGGTATATTTTCGTGCTAACATTAGCGAGTTGCAAGAACATAAGAACATAAGAACATAAGAAAATGGGAGTCTGCAGAAAGCCGATTGGCCTAAGCAAGGCAGATCCCTGTCCCACACAACCCCAATTACAAAGCCCAATTATAGGCTCAACACTCTAATACCCTGAGGATCATCATACCAAAACGGTTAGAGATTAACTCAGGATTACGGGGGTCTGCAGAGCGCTGATTGGCCCAACCCTGCTGATCCCCCTTCACACCCAACCCTTCTCGTCCATATGCTTATCCAATTTTATCTTAAAGCTCCCTATCGTTTTTAATCCCACTATAGCACTTGGTAGTCCATTCCACCCATCTACAATTCTGTTACCAAACCAATATTTGCCTATATCTTTTCTGAAACGAAATTTATATAATTTGAAACCATTGGTACGAGTTCTTTCGCTATCACTGAGCTTTAGTACATTTGTCATGTCCCCTTTGTTAATCCCACTAACCCACTTGAACACCTCTATCATATCCCCTCTAACTCTGCGTCTCTCTAACGAATGTAAGCCTAATTTCTTCAACCTTTCTTTATACGGAAGATTTCTAATATTATGGATCATTTTTGTCATTCTACGTTGTACTCTCTCCAATGAATCTATGTCCATTCTGTAATAAGGACACCAAAATTGAACAGCATAATCCATATGGGGTCTCACTAATGACAAGTAAAGTTTTAAGATAACATCAGCAGTTCTGTTACTCACACTCCTTGAGATGAACCCGAGAATCCTGTTTGCCTTGTTTCGAACGCTTATACACTGTTGTCTAGGCTTCAAATCATTGCTAATAAACACACCTAGATCTTTCTCACAATTCGAGTTTTCTAATTTCACATTAGCTAGTTTATATTTAACATTTGTATGCATCTTCCCTATCTTTAATACCTTGCATTTGTCAATGTTAAACTTCATCTGCCAATTTACTGACCATTCGTGTAAGGTATCTAGATCCCTTTGGAGGCACTCTATATCTCTATCTGAATCAATTGTTCTCCCCATTTTGGTATCGTCTGCAAATTTACTTATCCTACTAGTTATACCTAAATCAAGGTCATTTATGTATATAACAAACAACAGAGGACCTAATACAGATCCCTGGGGGACACCACTTTTGACTGCTCCCCATTCTGACTTCGTACCATTTATGCTGACTCTCTGCTTCCTACCAATTAGCCATGACCTAATCCATCCCAACAACGCCCCACCCATTCCATGCGCCTCAACCTTTCTCATCAATCTCTCATGGGGGACTCTGTCGAACGCTATACTGAAATCTAAATATATTATATCATATATTGTGATATTTATTGTGGTGGTGGTTGTGGTAGTTATTGTGGGGGTGGTTGTGGTAGTTATTGTGGTGGTGGTTGTGGTAGTTATTGTGGTGGTGGTTGTGATATTTATTGTGGTGGTGGTTGTGATATTTATTGTGGTGGTGGTTGTGATATTTATTGTGGTGGTGGTTGTGGTTGTGGTAGTTGTTGTGGTGGTGGTTGTGGTTGTGGTAGTTATTGTGATGGTGGTTGTGGTAGTTATTGTGGTGGTGGTTGTGGTAGTTATTGTGGTGGTGGTTGTGATATTGGTAAATCTACAGTTATACTACCCCTCCCCCACTACCCCCCACCACCTCCCCCCTTCAAAACACGCCTTTTTGCGTGTTTTTGGATGGTTCAGCAGACGCGGAAACTGGAAAAAAACTTATTTTGATAAAAAATTATCACCAACCAGATAGGAGTTTTTCAGGTAATTTGTTGTTGTTTTTATTTTTTTATTTGATATACAGTGTTGTTTAATACTAAGGACCGTCACATTTTAGTATTTTTAACATTAGCCTAACCTAACCTAACTTAACCTAACCTAACCGAAAAGTAACCTGTTTCCGCGACGGTCTAAACTCCCCCTCACGTTCCCTGTTTATGGGTGCGCGACGGTCTAAACCCTGCTCACGTTCCCTGTTTATGGGTTTGCAATACTTCAATGTATCTATTTCAAGTCAAATATACATTTCCGCGCATCATCAAACCATACTAAGTCTACTACTAATAATATTAACCCATTAGTACCAACAGAATAGCGACAAAATAGGGGTAGTATAACTGTAGATTTATCGTGATATTTATTGTGGTGGTGGTTGTGGTTGTGGTAGTTGTTGTGATGGTGGTTGTGGTAGTTATTATTGTGGTGGTGGTGGTTGTGGTAGTTATTGTGATGGTGGTTGTGGTAGTTATTGTGATGGTGGTTGTGGTAGTTATTGTGATGGTGGTTGTGGTAGTTATTGTGGGGTTGGTTGTGGTAGTTATTGTGGTGGTGGTTGTGGTAGTTATTGTGGTGGTGGTTGTGATATTTATTGTGGTGGTGGTTGTGATATTTATTGTCGTGGTGGTTGTGGTAGTTATTGTGGTGGTGGTTGTGGTAGTTATTGTGGTGGTGGTTGTGGTAGTTATTGTGGTGGTGGTTGTGATATTTATTGTGGTGGTGGTTGTGATATTTATTGTGGTGGTGGTTGTGGTAGTTATTGTGGTGGTGGTTGTGGTAGTTATTGTGGTGGTGGTTGTGGTAGTTTTTGTGGTGGTGGTTGTGATATTTATTGTGGTGGTGGTTGTGATATTTATTGTGGTGGTGGTGGTGGTGGTTGTGATATTTATTGTGGTGGTGGCTGTGATATAGCAGGGTGTTGTCATCACTGATGGCCATCGAGTGCAAGAGAGAGAGAGAGAGTATCGATCGACTGTGTCGCAGTGGCCTTGGGGAAAATTGGCGGGAAGGTAGCTTGCCTCACCCATACATTATACAACTCGCGGGCTATATCTCCGATTTTGACCATCCAAACGCTGTTTTCACTCGTTTTATTGTTGTTTCAGGTTAATACCTTTATAATCAACCCATAATAGGCGCATATGGATAATTATTAATGCTATTAATGGTACAATGAATATTTTAGTGACGAAAAACCTCAAATACGTCAGCACAGGGGGACGTTTTCATTTACCCCCGTGCGCACTTCAGAGGTTAAAAGGATACAGACTATCTCACTTCACCAATTTGACTACCACATATCCTTCTTAAACTGCACATCTCCTTCTTAAACTGCACAAAATCTTCTAAATATAGCTAGAATACAATTTAAAAGACGTCGCCGGTACAGTAGGGGTTAATTTTGTATCCCCACAAATGTGTCGATGCGCGTATGGTCAACAGATAATGGAGGTGAGCGTTAGTCTTGTAAAAAATTACCTAATTTGCAGTGTGAAGGGATCATTTCCATTGTGTGAGGTTTATTTTACTCTTAACCCCTTGTCTCATTCTGTACCACGACATAATTTTAACTTTATTCTGGCTACTATTAGACGATTTTATTCAGTTTAAAAAGGGTCTCCAGGTATTAACAGGCCTCGAACTATCTTAACCGTTTTTACTACAACAGAGCCTTCTTAACCCTCGGTTCCCGGATGACCTCTTGTACGCCCATAAAAAAGCATGTAACAGGTACCCGGAAGGCCTCTTATGCACCCATGACGTCACAGCCTGTGAGCTTGCTGTGCGAGGCGTCGGTCCGACGCATGTAAACAACAGCCGGCTGGACCGACGCTCCGCATCTCCGGCCACAAGAAGGAGAGCGTCGCTTGTTCTTGTGTGCCTGTATGTTGTTGTTCAGTATCGAAAAGTGGTGTAAAGTGGCTGGTTTGGCCATAAAGTTATCTCCAATGAAATCATCATCACAGCTCACCCAGTTGACTTAGAGAGCTCTACTTAATGCCATTTTACAGGTAAATAACACAGCTACGCTTGGGGATGCGCGGGAATGCGGGAAGCAGTCTGATTAACGAATATACGGTAGCCTAGCCTAGACGTTTTTCGGCCAAAACACCCGGGTTTCGAGGAATATATATATAATACATAACCGGGGCTGGAGGGTTAATCTGCACAAAATCATCTAAATACTGTATAGCTAGAATAGAATGAAAAACATGTCGCCGGTACAGAAGGGGTTAATTGTATAAGTATGGACTGAAATGTATGATTTGTCCATTATGGTCTGGAGGTCAACATAGCCCTCTTCTATCCTACTTCTGTAATACCTCTTTGTCTTAGTCTCACTCAGATGTAGGTAGCGCCAACGAACTCGACAATAATCTTGATCCCTGACCTCTCTTTAACTCAAAAGGGCCTAGAGCAAACTGGTTGTAAATATCCACACCTATTTCCTGGTGGACTCTTCCCAAATGATAGAAACGTCAGCCCGATTGCTTTCATTAATTTTTCAAGTTATATGAAGTTAAGGTGTCAGGATTATTGTCAAGTTCACCAGTGTTACCTATAGCTGGCATCTGGTTGACAACAAAGATGGTTATTGAACAGCTACATCATTCCATCATTCGTAACACCACCCTTAGTCTACCTCTACCTTTAAGGGAGCCCACCTCGCTTTTTTTCTCTTTCTCTCCCAAGCTTGTATCCATTCAGCCTACTGTTTTAAGACGTTTACCCCCATCCAGGTGTCAATAGTTTCCTGGCAAGCGGTAGCGAGTCAGCATATATAAACAAAAAAATTTGACAGCAAGCTAAATTTGTAAATTTTTCAATAGAAAAATGTCTCCGGCGAAGCCGGATTTCTCCATACAATGCTGGCTCGCTGTCGCTCGCCAGGAAGAAATCGAAACCTGGATGGGGATAAACGTCTTAAAACAGTTGGCTGAATGGGGCCGAATGGATACAAGCCAGGGAAAGAGAGAAAAGGAGAGAAAGAGAAAAAAAAACCTGCATAAAATCGTCTAATAATAGCCAGAATATTAGGAATAATGTCATCACTTGTACTGAGGTGGTTAAAGACCTTTGACATTAAATCATATAAACTTTAAGCTGACACCCTTCTTACAGAGAGAATATAATGTCACTGCCAAGAGAGAGAGAGAGTGTTGAATTGGGATATACATATTTATGAATGTACTACAACCATATTTTAGCTGGTAATTCTGCTAAATATCAATGCCTACAGCTTCAACTTCCTTATAGAACAAAATTCGCAAGTGGTTAACTGGAATGCCACCTTTACTAATGATCCCTTCTTTCTCTCCTCCCAGCCTCGGCACAATGTCGAGCATAAAACAGGTGATAAACGATGCGGTGGAGAAAGGTAAGGAGGTCTACGAGAAAGGTATGTAGTGTCCCCGCTGTTTGGGACCCCTCGCAACCCACGCACATTCGTACCCATCATCTCTATTTTACTCATGGCATAACGTAATCGGTTAATCTCGATTATTGAAGTTAATCGTATCGGTTCTCGTTTATTGAAGTTAATCGTATCGTTTCTCGTTTATTGAAGTTAATTGTATTGTTTAACTTTATCTAAGTTAATCGTATCTTTTCTCGTTTATTGAAGTTTACCATATACAGTACAGTATATTGTTCTTCAGGTCATCATTTCTACCCATGGCATAACATATATAATCGGTTAATCTTATCGTTACTCAGGTTGGCTTACTGACGTTTACCATATATATTGTTCTTCAGGTCATTTCTTCTACTCATGCCATAACATAATCGGTTAATCGTATGGTCTCTCAGGTCGGCATACTATATTGTACTTCAGGTCGGCTTATTGACGTTGTTCTGATGAATATGATTTTAGGAATGTACATTTTTTTTAATGTTTGGCTGACCTGAAGAGGTTACTGTACTAGTAAAAGAAACTTTATCATTAACCCCTTCAGACTCATATGACGCAGAGGTTGCCAGATTAGCAATAAGAAATAGAGTTCTCTCACTCTTATACTGTAATGACCTTTCCAAAATTAGTTTTCTGCCCACAGCTAACTCAAAGACAACTGCAGAGGTTGAAGTAACTAAACTAAAGGTTTCTAAATACCCCTGATGGTAACAAAGGCTTTAAAGTATCCCTAATAGGCTCAAAATCGTGTCATATGTCGGAGAGGGTTAAAGTACTTATCACATTATGTGTATCAGGCTTTATTCTATAGTCCATTCATTATAGGTACCGTAAGTCAAAAATGGTAACTCCTAACCCCTGTGACTCAAAAAGGGCAAGAGCAAATGGGCTGTAAATTTCCACACCTATTCCCAGGCTGACCTTTCCCAAATTGTAGGTTTATTAGCTCGATTACTCTGGTCATTTGAGAAGTTAGTGGTGAAGAGTTTTGGTCTACAGTACAGGTCTCCCTCGATATACGATTGAGTTACGTTCCTGAAAACCCGATCTTAAAAGGAAAAATCGTTTTGCGAACCCTAAAATTAATGGGGGTAAATAGGGATGCATTCTGGGACCAGCCAAAACCCAAACCAAACTCCTAAAAACCTATAATGATAATCATAAATTGGGGCATCAGATAGTGAGGGAGACCAGTACTTATTTGGAACCGGGTACAGGTCTCCCTCAATATCCGATGCCCCAATTTAGGATATTATTATAGGTTTTTAGGTGTTTGGGTTGGTCCGAGAATGCATCCCCATTTACCTCATTAATTTTAGGGTTTGCTATATGATTTTTCTATTTAAGGTCGGGTTTTCAGGAACGTAACTCAATTGTAAATCGAGGGAGACCTGTATTGTTGTGTACTTAATAGAGATCTTAGTGAGGTGTGCAACTCTAAGCATCATTGAAGCATTGTGCCAACTGAACTAGCCGCTGCCTGCTTGCTTGTCTGGCCCTATTCTAAATCTAATCTTTAATTTCACACCAGTAGGGATCGTTTAACCCTCCAGCCCCGGCTATGTATTATATATATATTCCCCGAAACCCGGGTGTTTTGGCCGAAAAACGTCTAGGCTAGGCTACCGTATATTTGTTAATCTGACTGCTTCCCGCATTCCCGCGCATCCCCAAGCGTAGCTGTGTTATTTACCTGTAGAATGGCATTAAGTAGAGCTCTCTAAGTCAACTGGTTGAGTTGTGATGATTTCATTGGAGATAACTTTATGGCCAAAACAGCCACTTTACACTACTTTTCGATACTTAACAACAACATACAGGCACACACGAACAAGCGATGCTCTCCTTCTTGTGGCCGGAGATGCGGGGCGACGGTCCAGCCGGCTGTTGTTTACATGCGTCGGACCGACGCCTCGCACACGAAGCTCACAGGCTTTGACCTCATGGGTGTTTAAGAGCCCCTTCCGGGCAGCTTGTGTATGCTTTTTTATGGGCGTTCAAGGGCCCTTCCGGGAACAGAGGGTTAAATAAAACTTTAATAATATTTAAAAGAAGTCGCCGGTACAAAAGGGGTTATCTGTCTTGATGGTGTAATGGTTAGAGCATGACAAAGTTCTGTATGTGGTCTCCTGGGTTCAAATCCCGGGAGGATCACATGGTTTCATTACTTTAATTTGGGGGTTATTGATGTTACTAACTTTATAGCATTGGAATCTCGTATAGAATCCTCCCTCCATTATGTAGGTCATATTAAATAGCTGTTAACCCTTTCATGATGTGATTATGCATTTCTGTTCTGTTTCTGACCATGTGTGAATCGTTTACGCACAGCCACATCTTGCAACCAGGTGGAACTTTTGCAAACTGTACAATGAGTGCTTTAGGTTAGTATGAACAGATTACACTGAAATGGAATACAGTACATCCATACATAAATAGGAAGACCGAGTGCGGTTCCGGTCTCTTGTCCTAGTGGTTGCATTCCAGGCAGCCATATTCAGAGCTGCCTCACTTGTCAGGATTTTATATTTAAGATCAGACCATAAGGTCTGATCCCACGTCTTTCTTGGTCTTCCCCTTGGTGCAGCTCCATACATACATACAATTAAAATTAAAATGTAAAACTTGCAAACTAAACAAACCAAAACTGGGACGATACAAGATAAAGGTAATATATCTTATCAAAATCGCTCTGTGGAAATAACGCTTACTAAAATAAAATTTATGTAATAAAAGAACACAATCCACAAGTTTAAAAATTTTTTTGTCCACAGAGAATGTGGTTAGTCTCACGTTCTAAATGTTTACAGTACTACAGTAATGAAGTTTTGCAGACAGCAAGAGTGAATTGTATGTATCTTTGTTGTCCCCCCCCTAGGTCAGACTGTGATGGGCTTGGTGGAGATGTACTCAGGCACCACACCAACAAATATCATAGACAAAGGTCTTCATTATCGACTTGCATCTTGTAGTCATCTCTTGTTTAAGGGCCATTTTATTTAACCATGGTAAGAGCTTTCCCTATGACTTTTACCAACCCAGATTGACTCTTATACAGATAAACGATAAGGGTCAATCTGAGTTGGGAAAGGTTGTAGGGAAAGCTCTTACCATGGTTTAATAAAATGGCCCTATGTCACAACCATAGTTCTCAATTGCTAGTGGGAGAAAAAATTAGCAAAACCAATTTTCTCAATGAGAAATATTCTGCATTCAATGAAAAACAGTTGTGTGTACTGTACAGTGTCCTTCATAAATCCCTGAAGCCGGTATCACACGAGCGCTTTTTCCCCTCAACATTTATCCTCAGAACTGGTCTGGCAGCTTATAAGGTCAACATTTATAATATTTGGGTCACGTAAATTCACCTATCATTAGTCTAGTTTCCGATACCAGTGGAAGATATCCCATAAATGTTGCCAGAAAATTGTTGATCATCAAATGTTAAGTATAAAAGCTGCTTGTAAGGCTTAATTAAATCACCAGGCTATGAAATAATACCGTAGTAATTTGACATACTGTATTTGAGTTTGATAAATTTCCAAGTTAGTGTCCAGGGATTTATGAAGGCATTTGTACATTAATTTTTATAATTATCAACAGCAATTAATGAATTATGCTGCAGAAAACAAATAATTCCTTTACTAGTAATTTTGTTAGTGTGGTGTGGTAAAGATAAGCTTGTTTGGCACTACCCGTACCTATACTCCCAAGGAAGCCAGATAAGCGAGAGTGCACTGTGCATCCAGAACTAACTAGGAATAGACTTTTGCTACTTTGCTGCCTCATATCAAGTTAATTCTAAATTAATTTTTCTTGCTATTATTTTTCTGCATTGTGCAGCAACACAACAGCTATCATGTATTTCTTTAACCCGTTGAGCCCCGGCTAGTTATAATATTTTGTTCACCCCAGTCCCAAGCCATTTTCACTTCTTTTTTTTTTGTTTGCTAAAATGGAAGACAAGGATGAGAAATGAAAAAATAAAAAAAAAAATCACCTCTGACATTTTTTTTTGGGGGGGGGAGGGGAGCCTCAAACAAATTTGTTGAGCCAAAATGGAAGAGAATGGTGAGAAATGAAGACAAAAATAAAAAAAAACTCATTTCGGTCATTGGGGGGGGGGGGGGGGGTTTCAATAGTTCGTCTCCCCCGCATGACCACCCGCCCGGGAGCACTAGGGTAAAAACTGAGTATGGCATTGTACGGCATACATCCTAAGGAGTGTCTCGCATAAATCTCAAGCCTCTAGCTCCCATACGACCGGAGTAATGAAGGTTCAAAGTGGCGGTGAACTAAGGGTGTAAACTATCCCCAGGCCTTGGGGCTGTTCGGCCAGGCAGCTTGGGGAACAACAACAACAACTATCCCCACTAAGCCCACCACCACCAGCCGCGCGGCTGTCTCGGCCCGCTCACACCTACTGGCCCGGCTCCCACACACACTACGGTACCTCCCCCTCCTATTCTCCCGCCATTTCCTACCTTACGAGCCACGTAAGTGTTTTTTATATGTCGGACGCACGTGATGCGTCGCTGGGAGTTGGTGATCAAACACTGCCGACGCAACACGTGCGACGCTGGGTCTCACCGGGTTAAAAAAAGAAAAGGAAAGTACTGCACTGTATTTCCTATATTTAAAGTCGGAGTTTGGGGTGGATGGGACTCGTTAGCCTTGGTCGGCAACTCATCTAGGGGAGACAACCTTATACAAATCCGGGTGGATGGGACTCGTCAGCCTTGGTTGGCAACCTGTCTAGGGGAGTAAACCTGATACAAATCCGTACTGCTTACCTAAGGGTAAGGCAGGTTAGTGGATGGATTAGCCGAACACCACTGTAGAAAAATAGTGCTAACAAGATACACAGAGGGCCTCGGAGTCGGACGGATCCTGAATTGAGTGGTCAATCCTGTAAGTGCTTCACTAAACTGGCTCGGGTTGTCCCTCTCACAGGGAATAGGTCCGCTTGGGGGCATTCTGTGTGTGGCCACCCTCGTAAGGGGAGTAAGGCGTCTGGCAATAGATAGATAGATAGATAGTTTGGCGCACAATTGTTATATTTATGGCAATTATTGTAGTGCTGTACTGTACTAAATTAAACTAACCAGAGACTATCACTTCACATTATTACCTAGTTAGTACATTTTCTCTATACTGTACATACATTTCAATTGTAGTTAGATCTAAACAAAGTTGTTGAGTGAAATTAGTACATCTCCACTAATGTTACTGTATTATGTTACAAGTATCGGGGGTGGGAGGCTAGGAATCCTCCTCCCCTTCTTAAATTCACCTACTGGATGGGGCAGAGATAGGGGCGAGGGAATGCGAAAGTAGTTCCGGACCTTAAGAATGGGAACTTTGAATGTTGTTTCTGTTCGGTCTCTGTCTCGAGTCAGCCACATCCAGCTGTGGGATATGTGCCTGAGTATATACTGTATATACCGGTACATACATACAAGTATTTTGTAATTTTATTCATTAGAAGAGAATTGTATACTGTATATTTTTTATAAGGTAACTATGTAAAGGATCATGTTCAGTCAAAATTCAAAATTCCCTCCCACCTTTGCTCTTAACGATGATTCAGTTTGTACCACCATGTACTCCCTGCTTGGGCTAGGGTGGGTGCCCTCATGTTTCAAGGACTTCAGTGGACAGTTACCACAGATTGCTAGACCGCACCGTCCACCAACAGCACTGGCTGGCCCCAGCCTAGAACTGTTTGCTGACGAGTGCGAAGAACGTGCCTTAAAGACTATTCTATCTATCTATATACTCAGGCCCAATCCCCATTTTTTTTTTTTTTTTTTTTTTTTTTTTTTACCTCTTAGGTGGTTAGGGGGAACTCTACCCATATGGTAGAGGAAGTATAAGAATATGCCCCACGTGTCGAATGTGTGTCTGTCATAAGAGGTGACTGAAAAGGGGACCGCTCATTCTATTTGGTCTATTTCAGCCTACAGTCTCTGGAATGGCTGCCTTGGGCCATTTAGGATGGTTCTATGCTTGTATGGAACTGGAGACATATTCTTAAGTAACTTCATCCCCCTACCTATCATAACTGTGTCTATCTCTCTCATGGTATGTTTGTTTGTGTGAGTGTATGCTGGATGTATGTGTGTTTATATGTACATCATTATTGTGTGTGTATGTGCATGTAATGGGGGGGTGGAAGAGATGTGGATGGTTAGATGGATATAGATAGATAGGTGTTCAAACTTTCAGTAGCCTTGGCTTTGACCTTACCCGGAGTATAGGTGGGAGGTAACTTTTGATTTTGACTGTACCCATTAATGGCAGCCCAACTTGTCTGATAAAATCCATATTATCACCAACTCGCCAATTATCTTACAAATAAACCTAATTAACCCCTTCTGTACCGGCTACGTCTTTTTCATATTATTCTAGCTATATTTAATAATTTTGTGCAGCTTAGGAAGGATATTTGGTCGTTAACCCGGGAGCTGCGGGAGACTTTTAAGAGTTCCCCCGGCGGACTGCGGGAAGACTCTTGAGAGTAAGTAAAATAAAAAATCAACTTTTGACATCGAAAAAAAAAAAAAAAATTATTTTTTTTATTTTTATTTTTTTATTTTTTTTTTTGGCCCCTGGGCCATGCAAAATTTCAGTCCTCTACCTCCCCTCCTTCCCCACTTTCCTCCTCTCCTTCAGTTATCACCTATTTTCCCTATTATTCCCTTATTCTGAGGTATATTTTCGTGCTAACATTAGCGAGTTGCAAGCAGGGTGTTGTCATCACTGATGGCAAGCGAGTGCAAGAGAGAGAGAGAGAGTATCGATCGACTGTGTCTCAGTGGCCTTGGGGGAAATTGGCGGGAAAGCAGTTTGCCTCACCCATACATTATACAACTCGCGGGCTATATCTCCGATTTTGACCATCCAAACGCTGTTTTCACTCGTTTTATTGTTGTTTCAGGTTAATACCTTTATAATCAACCCATAATAGGCGCATATGGATAATTATTAATGCTATTAATGGTACAATGAATATTTTAGTGACGGAAACACCTCAAATACGTCAGCACAGGGGGACGTTTTCAATTACCCCCATGCGCACTTGTTAGGTTAATAGAGTTGATTGAGATACAGTAGTTCGAAGCCTTATAAATGCTAGAGATCCTTCCTAAGTTGAATAAAATCGATAAGTAATAGCCAGAATAATATCAAAAAACATCGCCGGTATAGAAGGGGTTAATGAAATCAATGAATACATGTGGCACTCCAAGGATTCGAACCTAGGATACTCACACCAAAATTCAGCGCAGTAACCATTATGCTATCAAGACGGTACATACTTTTTATGAGGTAGTAATGTAAAGCATCAGACATATTAACTCATCTCATCTATCCTTTGTATAATAACATGAGTGAAAGCTTGGATTGTCCTGCGTTGAAATAGAGCTAAATCATCCCTTTAATTATCGTAGCCGGTATGCAAGCTTGAATCGGTAGTAGTGTTTGTAATTTATGTAGCGTAACATAGCGTACTTGAGATTACAGTACTGTACATGTGATTAAAATCACATAAAAAACCCTTGGATATGCCATACCTGATCTTATAACTAACCCATAG
>JBAKBP010028936.1:0-27861 GCA_037953745.1 Lithodes maja
CCCCCTTTCAAGATAAATTTGTACATTTTTCGGTAGAAAAAATTGTCCCGGCCGGAGGCGGGTTGCTCTTATATTACAGGCTCGCTATCGCTCGCCAGGAAAAAAATGACACCTTTAATGGTAGGAAAGGTCTTAAAGTTGACAGAAATGGGGGCAAAATTTCTTAAATGTCCAAACTACTAGAGCGAACGTCTTAAAATATCAAAGCAATGGGGCTAAACCTGAGAGAGAAAGGGGTCCGGAAAAAAAATCCCTCAAGTGGAAGTCTCCCATTAACGTTTGTTGCCCCCTGCTCACCACGGGAAGGTGGAAGTAGGACTTTGAAACAGGAATATCCAAAACATTCATAACCAAACATTCATAACCAAACATTCATAACCAAACATTCAAATCCAAAACATTCATAACCAAACATTCATAACCAAACATTCATAACCAAACATCATAACCAAACATTCAAATCCAAAACATTCATAACCAAACATTCATAACCAAACATTCATAACCAAACATTCAAATCCAAAACTTCATAACCAAACATTCATAACCAAACATTCATAACCAAACATTCAAATCCAAAACATTCATAACCAAACATTCATAACCAAACATCATAACCAAACATTCAAATCCAAACATTCATAACCAAACATTCATAACCAAACATTTCATAACCAAACATTCAAATCCAAAACATTCATAACCAAACATTCATAACCAAACATTCAAATCCAAAACATTCATAACCAAAGATTTCTTATAATCACGTCTGTTTAATTTCCCTGTTGTACTGTGAGATGGCATACTCGGTCTTGTCTCTGTCAACTTAACGTACAATAGGGGACTTGCGAGTTCGACCTATAAGAAAGTTGGAGGCTGTGAACAACGATATTTAACAGAATTTACAGCTGAAATACGGTCGTAGCACATTTATAAATACAGAAACCCCAATTCACCATACCATTTACCCATCAGAAACGTACATTATTATTGCATTCTGTTGAATAGAGATGTTCACGTCTCTAACTTCCTGATAGCCTGAAACTCGCAAGTGGTCAATTGCTGTTTTTTTTGTTTCTATGTGAATGAGGGAGACAAAAGGCATAACTGCCTGCAGCGAGTGCCTCCTCCAGATTTCAAAGAGTGACAGGGCCGAAATCAAGGGACATTCGAGCTAAAATGCTTGAACACACGGGAGTTTGAAGCAATTTAAGTCATAGGAAGAGGGGAAAGACTGATTCTGGGAGAGAGTTCCAGAGCTCAGCAGTTGAATAGAAGAAAGTCTGAGAATAGCGTTTCACTCTTGGGTTGGAGAGTTGCACAGAGTAGGGGGTGGGATTGTGTTGCAAGGCGGGGTACTACGTACTCTACGTAGAGGAGGTGGTATACACTGGGAAAGCTCCGAAGAACACTGATTATGGTAGTAGCGATAGAATAGTGAGAGAGATGCAACATTGCGGCGAAGAGAGAGAGATTGCATAGAGTTGGTGAGTGGACGGGAGTTAATGATACGAAAGGCTTTCCTTTCTACTTTATCTATGAGTGCGGTGTGAGAGGATCCTCCCCACGCATGTGAACAATACTCAATACAAGGACGCACTGTGCCCCTGTACAGAGCAAGTAACTGCGCAGGGGTAAAGAACCCCTTGAGGCAGTTGAGCACACCCAGTTTCTAGGAGGCTGCCTTAGCGAGACTGGTAATATGGTCTTTCCAAGTGAGAGCAGAAGAAAAAGAGACACTGAGAACATTGAGGGAAGATGAAGAGTTGATTTTTGTATTGTTGAAGAATAAGGGATAGTCCTCTGGAGGTGCCTGACGGGTAGTAAGATGGATAAATTGAGTTTTGGAAGCATTAAATGTAACAAGGTTTTCTCTACCCCAATTGGAAATAGTAGCTAGGTCAGAAGTTAAGCATTTTATGGCTTCATTACGTTTACTTTAGAGGGACTGCTGGCTGGGGCGTTCTGGAAAACTAATTGAGTGGTGTAAAGTAGAGTCGTCTGCATATGAATGGATGGGATTAGATGTACAGTTGAGAAGATCATTTATGAAAATTAGAAAGAGAATAGGAGATAGGACAGAACCCTGAGGAACACCAGAGTTGATAGGATGAGAATTGAGCGATGACCATCCACAACCGCAGCTATGGAATGGCAGGAAAGGAAATTATAGACAAAGGCACAGATGGAGGGACAGAAACCGAAGGAGGGCAATTTGGAAATCGAAGATTTGTGCCAGACTCTATCGAAGGCCTTCGATATGTCTAGTGCAACAGAAAAGTCTCACCGAAGTCCCGAAAGTTGATGACCAAGAGTTAGTAAGATATGAAAGAAGATCACCAGTAGAGCGACCCTTAAGGAAGCCATACTGGCGATCTGAGAGCAGATTATGAGAAGAGAAATACTTAAGAAATTTGGAGGCAAGAATAGTTTCAAAAACTTTAGAGATACAAGAGATGAGAGAAATTGGACGATAGTTGGAGGGTTGAGAGCGGTCACCCTTCTTTGGGACAGGTTGAATGAGAGCAAACTTCCAGCAAGAAGGAAAGACGTTAGAGGAGAGACAGAGACGAAAGAGTTTGCCTAGGCAGGGGGTCAGCACGGAAGCACAGTTTTTAAGTACAACAGGAGGAACACCGTCCGGACCGTACGCCTTCTTAGTATTAAGCCCAGAGAGGGTAGAAAGTACATCTTTAGAAGAGATTAGGATATTAGGCATGAGCAGGAGAGAGGGAGGTGGAGAGGGAGGAATAGCACCGGAATCATCCAAGCTAGAGTTTCTGGCAAAAGTTTGAGCAAAGAGTTTAGCTTTGTCAGAGGAAGAAGTGATGGTTGTGCCATCAGAGTGGAAAAGAGGAGGGAAAGAGGAGGAAGAAAAGTTGTTGGAGAGGTTTTTGGCTAGATGCCAGAAAGCTTGGGAAGAGCTAGAGTTGGATAGTTCAGTGCATTTATTATTGATGAAAGAGTGCTTGGCAAGTCGAAGAACAGATTTGGTTGATTCCGGGCAAAAACATAGGAAAATGAGATTCTTGAGTTTTAAGGCGTCGGTACCGTTTGAATGCTTCCTCCTTGTTGTGGACAGCAGTAAAACAAGCGTGAGTAAACCAAGATTTTTTTGCATTACACTGAGAGAAACAAAATGGAATGTACGCTTCCATGCCCGAGAGGATTACCTCGGTAATACGTTCAGCACTCTCCGAGGGTCCTCGGCCACGGAAGCAGAAGTCATTCCATGGGAAATCAAAGAAGTACTGCCGGAGAGCCTCCCAGTCGGCAGTGCCAAAGTGCCACAAGTGCCGCCGGCTGGGAGGATCGGATGGCCGTACTGAAGAGATAGGACAGGTGACGGAGATAAGTTTATTTGTCGGAGGAGCTTAACCCGTGGAGCCCCGGCTAGTTTTGTAATGTTTGCGCACCAGAACCCGGCCGGTTTTCAAAAAATGGTTTTATTCCAGAAACAATAGCGAATGGGTTAGGAATGAAGGAAAAACCACGAAAAACCGCTCAAAAAGCTTAAAAAATGGTCCTACAGAGCCCCCGAAAACGGATTTTATAAGAGTAAAAAATTGAAGGCAATTATCCCAAAAAACCAGGTTATTGCGCGCTCGCGCGCACGCACGTGGACTTTGAGAGTTTTCAACCATCGGCACGGTTGCGTGGGATACGTACACAGTTCCCATACAAATCTGAGCCCTCTTGCGTGGCTACACCTGAGGTTACGGTCGGCGCAATTAGGGGAAATTAGGGTGACGCGCCAGGCGCGTCTCTGGGGCTGTGCGTTACATACATCGCCGACGCGCCAGGCGCGTCGCTGGGGCTGTACGGGTTAAAGGAGAGAAAAGAATGACAGTATAAGAAGAAGGTGTTACGACCGGGCACTCGGGTACACTAGGGCTCTTACACAGGACTCGAGTATGGCTCGCTGCCACAACGGAAACACACGATCCCAACCCCAGAGTACTGCCAGCCGAACAAAAAACGCCACTACCCTCCAGAGTTCTATCTGCTATAACGGGGTATACAAGAACTCGGTACTAGCGTTTCACACAACAGACTAATAGCAAGACGGGAGTTATCTAGTCTGGTCAACAATCAAACAAAGAAGAAAGTACTACAACACTAAAGAATAGTGTTGGCCGAAGCCGAAGTAATCCACCCTTGAACTAAGAACTTAAGAAGTCCTCCACCCTCTACTTCGGATCGGCACTATTACGTTACGTTAAACAATAGTCCTCGAGCATCAAGCAAGGAATCTTCTGATAAGTTAGATGCTTCTCGAATACTCATAAGAAGTAAGTATCGGATTTTGAACAGCAATTTAATGAATAACTCACTGGTAATTAAAGGCTTTAATTGACATAAGAAGAATTATAAGAATAAGCAATAGGATATGGCAAACATTAAGAAGAAGTACTCCGACAATGCACTGGCAATAGCCTACTAAGATTGTGCTCGTGGGCCACTAATCTCTGAAGTAGCTAAGCGTGCCACACATGAAATCAATAGTGCTTAAACAATAATATACATAAGGAGAAGCTTCAATACTATGCTGTATCTGCTGGTCGAGCAAAGTCTAGCTGGGATATCTAAGGTTAAGAGACAATGGCTGAGCAAGCGGCTCGTAGCCTAGCGAGGTCCTTAAGACTGTGCGGCCAAATTACGGTAATTGACGGGATGCTCTCTTGAGAGATCCAGATCACTAGTATCTGGTTCTCTCCTGGCGATCCTCTCAAAGTCAAGCAAATGAGATAGCACAGTGTTGGGTGGCACAGGCAAAAGCCCTCACTCGCAACACAGTGCTAAACTCCCACGGTACACAATCAAAAAGACCCCCTAGGCTTCCCACGTCTCCGTTGCAATTGTGCTGGTTCAACCAACCTAGCACTCATAGGAAATCACAACTCGAGGAACCCTATCCCAGTCTAGCATTACCTAAACCAGCAGAAAACAGGAACATGAATAATAGTACACAGGGAAATACATATACGAGTGCAACAAACATCAATCAATCCTATTCTAGTTAACCCTTCCAAAAATAGGCTATCTAACAGGCACTTATCTCGTGAGAACTCAAGCGATAATACTTTGGCTGACTAAATCTGCACCAAAGGGGTCATTGGTTAAAAAGGGACGAGAAGAGAAGAAAATAGGCTGTTCAGAGAGTAGAGAAAGTTCACATCAGTCGGAAGAATATCGATAGTTGCAAGGGATATGAGAGGTCGCTTTGCCTGATGAGTTCTGAAGCATGGTGGCAAAAACCTCTCTTTTTATACTCGGCCCTCTAGCGGCATATCTCAAACTACTTAAGGACCGCCCACTGGCAATCATGACGTCATATACTCTCTCAATCTGGGATTGACAAAGAACTTCCCACGCGCTGAAAGGGAGGAAGGGAGGAGGAAGGAGGGAATTAGGCCTACCGGCCCGCGTGGCGTACTCACTGATCCCCCGCCACGTAATATCTCTCCTCTCATCATTACATACAAGTCCCACACACAATACTTATATCTAATGATATAAAATAGAACTCGTTGACTTAGAAGAAAACAAAATACATAATGATAATACTTATAGTACAACGGTTCACATAAACTGAGTTAGGAAACTCTACACAGACTACAGCCAAAGTTCCTGCCCTGACGATCCTAGCGAGAGTGGGGCCTGACTGGGCGTTCTGTACAGCATGCTCATACTCGACATGCGTCACACCTCCCCCAAGATTTTACTTGCTCAACCCTGAGCTAAAATCTGATATACAGAACCCCATCAAACCCCTCACACCCAGCGACCGCATGGCACTAAAACAACGCTGAGTTTATCACTAAAACACATCTTATAAAAAAAAAATTCACATTTCATAACTCCTCCCAACAATAGTAAAAGACACAATATCATGCTCCCAGAGCAAGCTTACAGCAGCTCAGCCGTTTGATAGTTCGTGGACTACTCAAACCTTATAGGCTATGACAAACTTATACAATTATCTTCATCAAAAAGAAAGAGTTTTTATATGATTTTTATATTTTAATATGTTTTTTCCCGGCTGCACTATAAGGGCAGCCTATTTTCTTCTATACCAAACGCTCAACAATCCTGCTTTACGACCCAATACGCTGGGCTACAACCGCGAGCCAACAAGCACCAAGCGCAAAATACTACTCAAACCAAAGCAGGAGGCTACCCGTGTGTCAATTTACCCAGGATCATATACCCCTGAACGACCACATGCAACCTCGTTGTCACAACCGGCAATATGGCTTATGTCCAGGTTATATACCAATAACCTTAGTGACCACCTGGTCAGCCTCATATTCCGATTGTGAAACTGGTCCAAGATCTCGAGAGGGTAATGATCTGGGTAAACTACACCGACCGGACCATAGGCTGGAACATAGATCTCGAAATGCCCCAGCGCATCATCGTCCTTTTCACTTTCATTCATCAGGCTCTGACACGTTGCTGGTGCATTCTTAAGTCCGTCAGGCACAACATTGCACTGGTAGGTACTCCCGTCCACAACAAAACCACATACCTCTTTAGCACGCTCGGACAAAGTTACAAGCAACGACCACTCACGACATTCCTTATCCCTCAGATCCTTCGTCCACACGTAATCCAGCTCTGCTTGCACCATAGGCTGTCGAGCAGGATTTATACGGCAGGGAATTAAACTGAGCCTTGCACTATCTCCAGCCTGCATGTCGGATTCTACCCCGTACCTCAGGCCTGGAGAAGCAACAAACATGCGAAAGCACTGCCATAGCCTAGTAAATAACTGCCTTGCACTGTCTCCACGAACAACATGCCTTGTGCCCCCCCACAACCCAGCCGAGACCGCAGCTTCTAACCTGTAGTCTCCCTCCTTCTCCACCTTCGTCCCTAGAACAGCCAGGTCATGAGAGGGACAATCAGTACCACCTGTGCAGTCACTCCCACAGTTCATTATAGCTAAGGCTTCCCCGCCGATACCGTACATGCGCACCCCCACATTCCTTGTGACGACATCTGCCTGCGCAGCATCACCGCTTTTAGCGACATGGCCAGATACAGTCGGTCTGTGGTAGGGCTGTTGCATTAGACTAGAGCAGCATTGGGAGGCTATGTGACGACCGGGCACTGCGATACCACAGCCGACCCTACCAATCTGCTCAATGTCCTCCTTTTGACCACCACCCTTGGCAGCCATGGGTCGACCCTGACCTGGCAACCATGCCAAGGCCTCGTCGCCCACCTTAAACCACCGAAACAACGAGGCTAACGGTCTTTTAACAGTCACATGACCTGCCTGCGGAACATCTCGCACCGCCCGAGTTGTGAGACTCAGGGGCTCGGCACGACCAGTGGGGTATGAACCGAGCTGGTGCTGGAGTGCTGCACACTGCTGCTCAGGCAGGTGCTCTAGCACTTCCACAGCCACCAGACTCGTGTCCCCCGCCCACTGCTTCGCCGAGACATGACAATCCCTACTCTCCTCCACCTGTGCCCTACTGCCCCCCTCTCCTTCTCCACCTTGGCCGCGGCAGACCAACGCAGGGACAGTAGGCTGCTCAGGTGGTTGCCTCACAAACTCCTCCAACAGGTTCACATGACATGCTTCCCCGTCCTCGTGTTTAATCTCGACAGCACCATTACCACACTTCTGAACTTCCGGATCCTCCAACTGCAGTTTACAAATATCTGAGGGAACCAACCTGTCTAGATGCTTCCGAAGCAACCCAAGTCCTTCCCCAATATCAAACTGAGCAACCCTTTTTTCTCTCCGTGTGCAACGTTGCTGCCCCGGAGTCTCTTCCGGCCCTACCTCCTCACTAACTGTGACAGGTCCTGGGGCCTCTCCAGACTCCAACATAGGTGCCAATACTAAATCACCCAGGAGAGCCGCCGAGTCAAAACTCTTAAAACCAACTCCAGCTTTAGCCTCCTCCTGTTGATCGTTCCTCTGCTGGTCTGAAGACGGAGGACTAGGCTGTGACACTTTAGCTGCCCGAGCTCGGGTGACAGCACACGCCATGGGTTGTGCCTGGCACCGCTCGACACACTCTTGTTCTCCCCCACTCACGTCGGCCGGCCTCTCGGCAACGACTAAGGGTAGAACCTCAGAAGCGGGCATTGCAAAGTCGTTGCCGAGAAGAAGGTCGACGCCCTCCACTGGCAGTTTCTCCACAATCCCAACATCCAATTCACGTGCCACACCATCCACCTCCAACTCCAACCGCACCAGCGGGTATGACCGAGTTGCATTAATACCCTGCACCACTACCACCCGAGCCGCATTTATAGGGTAGCCAGTCAAATTGTTCATCAGAGTCTGGGAAGCACCTGTATCACGCAAGACCTCTACTCCATGCTTGCGCCCCGCCCACATCACGCAACCCCGTCCTCTATGGTCGCAAAAAACATCCTGAGCAGGGTTCGAGCCTCTCAGGTGTTTCTGCATTGGCTGTGCCTCAGCCTCTGACGAACTGCCCCGGGCAAACTCAGAAGACTTCGGAGACACACCAATGTTGCAGGCCAAAGACACAGCTGCTGTAGGTGGTTTGCTAGGACAGACTCTTGCAAAGTGCCCCTTTTCATGACAAAGATAACACTCCAACTCCCCTCTGGGCTTCCCTTGGTACTGGGAAGGGCCCGGCCCCTTCTTAAATGGGACGGTGTTAGTCTTGTGGTCAGTCTTGGTATCATAGCTCTTGTACTTGTTTGCATAATGTATATCACTAACTCGGGGGGGTGGGGTGTCACGCCCCTTGTTACCTGCCTCACTACGCTGGGCAGACCCGCACCCACGAATTAATGATAGCCGGAGGTCAGCCATCTCAGCTGCCTCCTGTAGAGTTTTAGGGTTCTTTTCTTTAATAGTTAAAGTCATATCTGCACCAGTACACTTATAAAACTGCTCGAGCAGAAACAGCTCAGTCAACTGTTCGGCCGTCTCAGCTTTCTCAGAACGTGTCCAGTTAGCAAGTGCATCTTTTAAGTCCCGGGCATGTTCAAGAAAGGTCGCCTCCCTAGTCTTTGTAACACCCCGAAACTTCAATCGATATGTTTCTGGTTGCAACTCGTATGCCCGTAGGACAGCTCTCTTCAATTCTGGGTAGTCAATGCAAGACTCTAAAGGCAGTGCATCATAAGCCTTCAGACCCTTACCCGTAAGTCTTGAGGAGACCAGAGCTGCCCACTTCTCTTCAGGCCAATTATGCTCCCTACACTTCTTCTCAAAACGATTAAAAAATTCTGTGACTTCAGTTTCACTAAATGCCGGCACCAACTTGACTAAGTGGGACAAGGACTGTTCTCTTACTTGGCCCTCACGGCCCATCCGAATCCCTGTCGACTCTGCACGAGTCTTATCTAAATCTATTTGAGCACAATATTTCTCTGAGTCGTATCTAAGCTCAGCCTCATGCCTCCTAGTCTCAGCCTCAATCTCATGCCTCCTAGCCTCAACCTCAATCTCCTGCTTCCTAGCCTCATTCTCCTGCTTCCTAGACTCAGCCTCAATTTTAGCAAGCTCAAGTCTAAATATCATATCTGGAGACAGGCAGGAAGAGGGAGCTGCCACTACTGAAGGAGGGGGGGCAAGAACTGGGGAACCACCATACGCACCGCCCGAGGGCACTCCAATCTTCCAATTCTCATCCCTCTGTGGGAGAGTGCTAACCTCCGGCAACTGAGTGGACGGCACTGTGGGAGTCGAGTGAGAGGGGATCTGGGGAGGAACCCCCCCAAACGCCCTCTCCTCCGAAACCCCATGTCGCCCACGCAACACCCAGGAAATCAGCTCCCCCTTGGACATCCCTCCTACATTGGATAGACCCAAAACCTTGGCTATCAGGTGCAAGCCATAAACATTCACCCCAGTCAGCCTCTCCTCCGTCACATGGTACTGCTTACTCACAAAAAGTCTAGCATCCTCCTCACTAGTTACTAACGGCACCTCCTCAAATGGCATCTCTCGCTCCTCGTCAATACTAGGGCACGACATACTGAAGTTCACAAAAAATTCTCGAGACAAAAGTGTTAAACTCCCTTATGTAAGCACTAATTACTAAATTAACTGGAGTCTCTTAAATGCTCTCCTAATTGCCTTACAAAAAAAAATATTCTTCAATATGCACGCTAAAGTACGAACAAACAAATGTTGTACAACTCTGCAAAAAATTATACTGTTCACAAAATCCTAAGCAAGGTCGCCATTTGTTACGACCGGGCACTCGGGTACACTAGGGCTCTTACACAGGACTCGAGTATGGCTCGCTGCCACAACGGAAACACACGATCCCAACCCCAGAGTACTGCCAGCCGAACAAAAAACGCCACTACCCTCCAGAGTTCTATCTGCTATAACGGGGTATACAAGAACTCGGTACTAGCGTTTCACACAACAGACTAATAGCAAGACGGGAGTTATCTAGTCTGGTCAACAATCAAACAAAGAAGAAAGTACTACAACACTAAAGAATAGTGTTGGCCGAAGCCGAAGTAATCCACCCTTGAACTAAGAACTTAAGAAGTCCTCCACCCTCTACTTCGGATCGGCACTATTACGTTACGTTAAACAATAGTCCTCGAGCATCAAGCAAGGAATCTTCTGATAAGTTAGATGCTTCTCGAATACTCATAAGAAGTAAGTATCGGATTTTGAACAGCAATTTAATGAATAACTCACTGGTAATTAAAGGCTTTAATTGACATAAGAAGAATTATAAGAATAAGCAATAGGATATGGCAAACATTAAGAAGAAGTACTCCGACAATGCACTGGCAATAGCCTACTAAGATTGTGCTCGTGGGCCACTAATCTCTGAAGTAGCTAAGCGTGCCACACATGAAATCAATAGTGCTTAAACAATAATATACATAAGGAGAAGCTTCAATACTATGCTGTATCTGCTGGTCGAGCAAAGTCTAGCTGGGATATCTAAGGTTAAGAGACAATGGCTGAGCAAGCGGCTCGTAGCCTAGCGAGGTCCTTAAGACTGTGCGGCCAAATTACGGTAATTGACGGGATGCTCTCTTGAGAGATCCAGATCACTAGTATCTGGTTCTCTCCTGGCGATCCTCTCAAAGTCAAGCAAATGAGATAGCACAGTGTTGGGTGGCACAGGCAAAAGCCCTCACTCGCAACACAGTGCTAAACTCCCACGGTACACAATCAAAAAGACCCCCTAGGCTTCCCACGTCTCCGTTGCAATTGTGCTGGTTCAACCAACCTAGCACTCATAGGAAATCACAACTCGAGGAACCCTATCCCAGTCTAGCATTACCTAAACCAGCAGAAAACAGGAACATGAATAATAGTACACAGGGAAATACATATACGAGTGCAACAAACATCAATCAATCCTATTCTAGTTAACCCTTCCAAAAATAGGCTATCTAACAGGCACTTATCTCGTGAGAACTCAAGCGATAATACTTTGGCTGACTAAATCTGCACCAAAGGGGTCATTGGTTAAAAAGGGACGAGAAGAGAAGAAAATAGGCTGTTCAGAGAGTAGAGAAAGTTCACATCAGTCGGAAGAATATCGATAGTTGCAAGGGATATGAGAGGTCGCTTTGCCTGATGAGTTCTGAAGCATGGTGGCAAAAACCTCTCTTTTTATACTCGGCCCTCTAGCGGCATATCTCAAACTACTTAAGGACCGCCCACTGGCAATCATGACGTCATATACTCTCTCAATCTGGGATTGACAAAGAACTTCCCACGCGCTGAAAGGGAGGAAGGGAGGAGGAAGGAGGGAATTAGGCCTACCGGCCCGCGTGGCGTACTCACTGATCCCCCGCCACGTAATATCTCTCCTCTCATCATTACATACAAGTCCCACACACAATACTTATATCTAATGATATAAAATAGAACTCGTTGACTTAGAAGAAAACAAAATACATAATGATAATACTTATAGTACAACGGTTCACATAAACTGAGTTAGGAAACTCTACACAGACTACAGCCAAAGTTCCTGCCCTGACGATCCTAGCGAGAGTGGGGCCTGACTGGGCGTTCTGTACAGCATGCTCATACTCGACATGCGTCACAAAGGGTTAGAAGTCAGAAATAAGTCAAGAATGTTGGGCCGATCTCCGAAGCGATCCGGGATACGGGTGGGTTGCTTGACCAGCTGCTCTAGGTCATTTATGATAGAAAAGACGTAGGCTTGTTCACCAGGTTTGTCAATAGAGTGAGAGGAGAGCCATTGGCGGTGGTGAACGTTGAAATCTCCTAAGATGGAGATTTCAGAGAAGGGAGAGATAGATAGAATGTGTTCCACTTTAGAGTTTAGATAGTCGAAGAATTTGGGAAAGTCGGTAGAGTTAGGGGAAAGTTAGACAGCACAGAAATATTTAGTATGAGAATGACAGGATAGTTTGAGCCATAAAGTTGAGAATTCAGAGGAGTCGAAATCGGGAACACGAGAGCAAGTGAGATTGTTGTGCACGTATGCACAACATCCGCCTCTGACTTTGAAACTAGGATAGAGAAAGTAGGAGGATACAGAGAAGGGGCTGCTCTCACTTGGAAAGACCATATTACCAGTCTTGCTAAGGCAACCTCCCAGAACCTGGGTGTGCTCAACCGCCTCAAGGGGTTCTCTATCCCTGCGCAGCTACTTGCTCTGTACAGGGGCACAGTGCGTCCTTGTATTGAGTATTGTTCACATGTGTGGGGAGGATCCTCTCACACCGCACTCCTAGATAAAGTAGAAAGGAAAGCCTTTCGTATCATTAACTCCCATCCACTCACCAACTCTCTGCAATCTCTCTCTCTTTGCCGCAATGTTGCATCTCTCTCACTATTCTATCGCTACTACAATAATCAGTGATCCTCGGAGCTTTCCCAGTGTATACCACCTCCTCTAAGTAGGGTATGTAGTACCCGCCTTGCAACACAATCCCACCCCTACTCTGTGCAACTCTCCAACCCAAGAGTGAAACGCTCTTCTCAGACTTTCTTCTATTCAACTGCTGATCTCTGGAACTCTCTCCCAGAATCAGTCTTTCCCTCTTCCTATGACTTAAATTGCTTCAAACTCCGTGTGTCCAGGCATTTTAGCTCGAACATCCCTTGATTTCGGCCCTGTCACTCTTTGAAATCTGGGGGAGGCACTCGCTGCAGGCAGTAATGCCTCTTGTCTCCCTCATTCACATAGAAATTTTTTTTTGCTTCAGACACCTGAGTTTCGGTGAGAAAAAGAAGATCAGGTTTGGAGGAGGAGAGATGGAGTTCGATAGAGTGAAAATTAGAGGAAAGGCCGCAAATTTTGCAAAAGTTGATAGTTAGAGTGACAGGCCGTGGTCCAAAGCATTTAGAGGGGTCGTCAGGGGAAGGTCGGGCATGTGTGGGGATATTTATGCCCCCCCCTCCCCCATCCCCCCCCCCCCCCCCCATCCCTGGGGACTCCGAGGCTGGGCCTTTGTTCTTCATTTTTTTTTTTTAATAATTATGAAGGAGGAAGTGTGGTGTGCATGTTAAGTGTAGTGAAGTAGATAGGAGGAGGAGGGGTTTGTGAGAGCATGCTGGACTACTCTCAGTGTAAGTGAGGCACAAAGGGAATCAGTAAGAGAGGCCAAGCAAATGAAACAGGAGTTCCAGCGATTCCTTATCAAATGCCCACAGCCTCTCCTGGGTATAGCCCTGTTCGATTGGTACCTACAATCTACCCCCATTCCTCCTATTAGTCGCCTTGTACGACACCACGCAGTAGGACGCGTGGGGCATATTCTTTTTTTCTTCCACCATAAGATGGAGGCCCCCTTACCCCCAGGGGTTGACTGATACTCCTGATCTTCACACACGTAGTAGTCTGGAGCTTTCCAATTACATCTATGAACACAAATATAGATGGATGTGAACTACAAAATTGTTCATTGACAATATGACATCGCCATGGACAGATTAGGCAGAATTGTTTGTACGTTTTTTGTTCGATGGGATCAATGAAATAGAGACCAAATGATAGCTTCAGCCACTGGCCTATGTCACTGTTGGGCTGATAGACGTCCTCCAACAACTGTCTGTGCAATCATTGTGTGAAGCAATATGAGACACCGAACGATAAATAATGACATACAGTTGTTGGAACGAGTGTACTGCAATGACCGTGCCGCTCTTTTGATGGTTGTTTCAGCCGGAAGTTGGAACGCGGTCACTATTTGGAATCAGAGCTTTTGTAATGCGCCCGTCCAAAATGCCTCCACCCCACCCTCCTCTCCCCTATACATCCTAAACAAATATTCTTCAATAAAAGCTCTGTTTGTGTGTGCCTAAGATCGTGTACTCCCTTTTACTGAAGAGATAGCCAAACGTGAATTATTAAGATTGTGTACTCCCTTTTACTGAAGAGATAGCCAAAAGTGAATTATTAAGATTGTGTACTCCCTTTTACTGAAGAGATAGCCAAACGTGAATTATTAAGATTGTGTACTCCCTTTTACTGAAGAGATAGCCAAAAGTGAATTATTAAGATTGTGTACTCCCTTTTACTGAAGAGATAGCCAAACGTGAATTACTAAGATTGTGTACTCCCTTTTACTGAAGAGATAGCCAAACGTGAATTATTAAGATTGTGTACTCCCTTTTACTGAAGAGATAGCTAAACGTGAATTACTAAGATTGTGTACTCCCTTTTACTGAAGAGATAGCCAATCGTGAAGTATTTAGATTTTGTACTCTCTGTTACTGAAGAGATAGCCAAACGTGAACTCGGGTTGAATATATGTCGTGCTTGGCTGTGTGAAGAATTAAATTAAATCAATTCAACCCGAGTTGCGTGGGAATATTTATAGAAATCCCTGTATGGTATCCTAGAATATATATATATATATATATATATATATATATATATATATATATATATATACTGTATATGCGAATATGCTTCCACACTAAAGGTGTGTAGAAAACACACCTTTAGTGTGGAAGCATATTCGCATATATTTTTACTACAAGAATCAATATTTTTCATGTTATATATATATATATATATATATATATATATATATATATATATATATATATATATATAATTATATATAAATATATATATATATATATATATATATATATATATATATATATATATATATATATATATATATACATATATACTGTATATATATATACAGCATATATATATATATATATATATATATATATATATATATATATATATATATATATATATTATATGCCGTCAACTATAACGCACTCTGTAACTCAATTGTCTATAAACACTCAAGAGCAACTATGTTCTGCTCCTGGTTTACTCTTAAATGGATTGAGCCATAGACTACAGTAGATCTGGACAGGTAGTATATGGTGTTATGTAATTTCGTGGAAATTTCATATAATATAGATTTTTGCCAATGTGTTTTTTTTAATGATTATGACCCATTATCTACAAAAATCGTGTTTGGCATTTTTTTGGATGCCATCTTGGAATAATGGTGGCCATCTTAAATTTTCGGCATAAAATATGGATATTTTGCCCATCTGTGCAAATTCTAAGCCCTTTATACATTATATTTTGATTAATTATTAACACAAATGATGACTAAGATGTGTGTATCATGAAATAAAGTCAAGGCATTCAATATTTTGAATGACAGGACATATACAGACCTCTAAATCCAAGATGGCGGCAAATTTTACGAGAATGTGTTCATTTGCTTTTTTGTTTTTTCTAAGTGTTTTTTCTTTGTTCACAGAACATGGAAACCAAGCGACGCAAGATAGAAAACAACTACAGACAGTGCATCGTATGTCAAGAAAATACAAATGAAACATTCAGTACACCAAAGCCAGACAGCTATATTCGTTTCCTGGAGTGTGTCAGAGAAAGGTCAGACTATGGAGAACAAAAATACATATCTATGTCGCAACGTCTGGTTAATCTGGAGCCGCAAGATCTTCAAACTAACAGTGCAGTGCGGCACCAGAAATGCTATGCTGAGGCCACGAACAAAACAGACATACAGCGAGCCAAGACCCGCCACAGCAAAGCCCTCGAGAAGGGTGATACCACAGTACTGATCAGATGAAAAGGTCGGCCACCGAGCAGTCGTACACCAAGTGTTCCATCTACGTCACATACAGGATCACAACGGAAAGTAACACGTTCGTCCATTCCAAAGGTGCGAAAAGAATTGTGTTTCTTCTGTCAAAGAGCGACAGCCGAAAATACTCACATGTGCCAAACCGAAAACATTGGGGAGCAAATAGCAGCTGTGGTAAAAGAAAGTGACAACACAACCTGGAAAATAAACTATTCGGAACTGCTGAATGAGAAAGATGCTTTGTCGAGAGACTTACTGTATCATAAGTCATGTATGACCATTGAATGGCAGAAGCTAACAACTCGCAGAAAGCAGGAAACAACACTGGAATTTGATGCTGAAATTCCAGATATTGAAGGTGACAGAAAGTTTATTGCTGCAGAGGTACATTTTTTCAGTCAGCTGCAGGACCGGACATCTTCTGGAGAATTTATTCCAGTCAGTGAAGCGCAGAATTACTATCAACAAATTATGCATCAGCATAATCTCCCACATACAGTTTCTCGTCAGTGCCTGAAGGAAAAGATGCGACAGCATGTTGACGGTGTTGCCTTCACAAGTTCTGCCAATCCAGCAAAATCAGATTTGATCCATTCTTCCGGTGTTGCTGACGCCGCAATACGGCAAACTTCAACTTTGAATGACAAAGAAGAGATGACTACAATACTCAAATGCGCAAAAATAGTCCGCACAGCTATTGACCAATCCAAGCCATGGGAGTTTGAGGGCTCAATCAGCAACCAAGAAAATTTCATCCCAAATGAGTTGATCTGGCTGTTGAAATGGATCGTTCAGGGTGACACAGCAGTTGTTTCAGAAGTCCGAAGTCAAGAAGTACATTCTAGATGCACAAACTTGGCTCAAATGATAATTCAGAGCCACAAAACCAAGAGGCAGATCAGGCACCAACCTAAGTCTTGTGCAAGCTCATTTCGAAGCAGAAAAGAGACTCCCCTCACTTTAGGGCTATCACTGCACTTCTATCATGCCAAAAGAAGCAAGAAAACGATAGACATATTGTCAAATACTGGAGCTGGAGTATCATATCATCATGCTACAGAATGCGTTGGTCAGCTTGCAGCTGCTGTCCAGGAACATGGCGGACAACCAAGGTGTCTATGTACCCCCTAACCTTTTTGTTGGGCAGCCACTCAGGGCATCAATAGACAACATCGACGCACAAGTAGATACTACAGATGGAAAGAATTTGTTTCATGCGCTTGCTTCAGCTGTCTATCAAACTCACATTGACAATGGTGAAGCTGCCAAAATCTCAAAGCCTTTGCATCTGAAACCTCATGGCGCCTCTAGTACACTGAAAGATGTACCAAAGACTGGAGTGGCCTTGAGCCCTTGCACCATAACAGGGACTCCAAAGCCAACATTGAGCCCCCATTACGTGGAGTTGTGGCCGCTACAGCACCAGGACTGCTTTGCGGACTCATCAGTGCAGGACACTGCTTGGCTATTGGCTCGATATATCAACAGATCAAATGTACCAGAATCTACTGATCCAAGTGAAGACGCAAATACTCAGCAAGTCCCACTGTGGTCCGCGTTCAATTCACTACTGTCCGTGTCAACCAAAAAGATAGATAACATCCATGCACTCCCGCTGACAAATGCTCCACCACAGGACTGGGGACACCTTGGTTACAGCGTTGGTTGGACTTAACAAACTCAACCAGATGGTAGTAGGTGATAATCGTCCACAACCTGTGTGTGTATGGCTTGATATGGATCTCTACAAACGTGCCTTTAAGCTGGCTTACCTACAGCCAGACACCTATGCTGACAAGTGGAACCTTTCTCCGGGTCAATTCCATATTGAATTATGTGCCTTGCGTTGTCTTGGGAAAACAGTCGAAGGAAGTGGCCTTGATGAGTTGTGGGTCGAAAGTGGCTTGTATGGCACTTACTGTTCACATCTACTCCCAGGACACAGATGTGCTGGTACTTGCCATACACAATTTGGCAGTCTTAGGCGAGGATGCAGCTATGATAATGGGCACTGGAACCAATCGACGTGTACTGCCTTTGTTGCCTATCCAAAATGCACTTGGTGAGGAACGTGCTCAAGCCTTGATGGGATTTCATGCCATAAGCGGGTATGACACAACTGGAAGGATATTCGGCAAGAGCAAAACTTCATGGTGGAAGGCATTTATGGACTGTGGTGATGACATTGTTGGTGCACTTGCTCGTCTGGGACAGGAGAGTGAAGTGCTGGGTCTTTGTGAAGCATTCATCTGCAAGTTACTCGGTCCAAAGAACGCAGGTATTAGTCAAGCTGCGGCACTCAGATGGTTTCATTTTCGTGGACTCAACACCAAACAAGGAATCGAGAAGCTGCCCCCAACACAAGGATCATTGCATGAGCACATTCGACGGGCACGTTACCAGTGCTTAATCTGGAGGCAGGTCTTAATTCCACAACCAACCGTTCCAGCACCAACTGAATTGGGATGGTCCATCAGTGACACTTCGGGACATTTCGTTCCCAAGTTAAGCAGAATACCTCTGGCTCCAGATTCCATCTTACAGTTGGTTCGGTGTAAATGCACAAAGAGTCAATGTAGTGGGCGATGTTCCTGCCGCGAAAACCAAATGCCCTGCACAGAGTTGTGCAAGTGTGATCCAGATGGATGTAAAAACTTGGCTGATGTGGGCGAAGCTAGTGACGAATCTGACACTGAATGAGTATCAGACTTGACATGAACTTGTCTCAGGAACATAACATAGTAACTGTTCTTTTATTTAAGCAATCAAAGTGTCTCATTTTTGCAACAGAGGTTAACTGTCATACTGTCATTTGATAAAAAAATACCAAAAAATGTCTAAATCTGATGGCAAGTAAAAGTATTATATAAACATATTTTACAATCATTTCTTCTCACAGAATTTGACTTATGATAAAATAATAAAAAAATACTGCTTTACTCATTGCATTGATATGCACAAATATAGGGTACTTCACACCCCCATAGACAGTCAAACAGTTCGAAACTTGTGCAATTTGCGACAAAAAATGTCCGTTTGGCGATACCACCCGATCTTCTTTAACAGGCTAAAAAAATGTCAAGATGACCTCAGAAAAAATGCCAAACACATTTTTCATGCTCCTAGTACTCTAGGCTAACAAAAAAAACACATTGGCAAAAATCTATATGAATTTTCCACGACAGCCAAAAATGTGACATAGCAGCATGTACTAAGGACACGAAAATGGAACTTTGCAGTAAGGGACCCAAAATCAGCAAACGAACCCCCAATTTCGAACCTCGAAACCGCGAAAATGTGATATTTTCGCGGTTTCAAGGTTCAAACTTGGGGGTTTGTTCTCCGATTGTGGGTCCCTTACTGCAAAGTTCCATTTTCGTGTCCAGTCCAGATCTACTGTAGTCTATGATTGAGCCTAAAATACAAATTAGACCGTGGCCAGAAGACGATCAATAATTATATAGTATCGAGGAAAAGGCACTGTGGACGAAAACACATTATCATAATCAATAATAACACATTGTGGAACTGAATGATTTAATGCATTACGGATATAACAAATTATTAAGGTTTTGTGAATGGCTAAATTAATAATCAAAATATTGCAATACAAGTAGATAAATAAGAAATATATTAGACTGTACTATATGAAGAGGGAACATCCAATACTAAATATTTTCCTTCTGTTGTAATATTTATATAACAGCCAACGTCCAGGTCCCTGCCTCTCCCTTGATTCTGATATCTGTGAATCGAATTCATGGGAGAAAAGTTGAATTCTAAATCAGCTTGGTGGAAAAGACTGAAAAAACGCGAATCCCGGGTTGAAATGACCTGACAGTGGGTAAAGGTGTAAGGAATATTTTATCAATAATTGAAACAGGATGGACAGGAGCTAGAGGGGCCATTTTCAATTGATTTTTCTTGCTTTTCTATGTTCGTGCATTGTAAAAACGCCTTTCCAAACTTCTTCCTAAACAATAATTAAGAATAATAATACAAAAGTAAAAAAAAAACAAAAAAAAACAAAAAAAAAATCAGAGCCTCTTTAAACTGAATGTATACATTTTTCAATTGTGAAATGTCCCGGCCGAAGGTCGATCGATTCCTTGTAAGTTACAGGCTCTCTCTCTCCCAGAAGAAAATCGACACTTGAATGAGGTGAAGCTTCTTATTATTGCAAAACTAATGGGTTGAAACGTCTTAAAATCACAAAATTATAACATTTACATATAATCTGTTCTTCCCATATACCGTCGGGAATAGTGCAACATTACGTTAATAAGGGGGTCAAAGAGGTACTATGCTTCAGTTCCACCCAAATTATCCAGAAAAATAACTCTGAAATAGAAGTTTGCCTCTAAAATTTCTAATTACACTTATTAATTACGCTTGTTACAACTTTCTGACACTGTTTACTTCCAAGGCAAATTTGCAGTAGTTGTAGCAACCATGCTCAGGAAGGAAACATTAGCCCCTTCACCACCATTACGTAATTTTCATCATATTTTAGTTATCATTAAACTATTTTCTTTAGTTTGTAATCTACCTATACGACTCAAATGGGTAAATAGGATCTCAATAAACCCTCTTAGCAACATAGGTCCTTCTTAACCTGCATAATATCATCTAACTTTACCCAGAATCAAAGGTAAGAAAGCGTCATGGTGCTGAAGGGGTTAAATAATTTAGCCTGAAAACTCTAAATTGCGTTACAGCAGCATATTGTCGTTGCAACAAACATGTCCCTTAAGGGGAGATGGTTCACTGTTTAATCGATGTTTGCATGTATTCATTATTTTTATAGTTTCCTCCCTAGACCTCCATCAAATTTAAAAAAAAAAAAAAACATCCATTAGATCCCCCTTCTAGAATAATTTGTAAATTTTTCGGTAGAAAAATGTCCCGGCCAAAGACTGGTTCTTCCAACATTACAGGCTCACTATCGTTCGCCAGGGAAAAACTCGACACCTAAATAGCACGAAAAGTCTAAATATTGACGTAGAAATGGGGCTAAAGGTCTTAAAATCAACTAACTAATGAGGCAAACATCTTAACATCTGAAAACTAATGGGTCTAAAAGAAAATCGGCCCATCGGGGGCCCCCTTAAGAGTGAGTGTTATGTATGCACGGACTCTGACGACCATTTTGAGTGTTTGGTGCACCTAGAACACACTGTTGTACGGCAGTTTTACGTTTCCAAGCTAGTTTTGGTGTTGTATTTTGCAATAATGTTTAAAGGGGGATGGGCCGGTTTTCTGGACCACTTTCTCCCTCATCTTTAGCCCCATTAGTTTTCAGATGTTAAGATGTTTGCCTCATTAGTTAGTCCATTTTAAGACCTTTCGCCCTATTTCTTCGTCAATATTTAGACCTTTCGTGCTATTTAGGTGTCAATTTTTTCCCTGGCGAACGATAGTGAGCCTGTAATATTGGAAGAACCGGCCTTCGGCCGGGAAATTTTTCTACCGAAAAATTTACAAATTAATTTAGAAGGGGGATCTAATGGATGTTTTTTTTAATTTGATGGAGGTCTAGGGAGGAAACTAGAATAATAATGAATACATGCAAAACTCGCCCAAAAAGTGAACCATCCCCCCCCCCCCCCCCCCCTTAAAACCAGTAGTCTTGATGAACAAGTTGTTTCGAAACACTACAATGCTGGACACACTACAATGCTGGACACACTACAATGCTGGACACACTACAATGCTGGACACACTACAATGCTGGACACACTACAATGCTGGACACACTACAATGCTGGACACACTACAATGCTGGACACACTACAATGCTGGACACACTACAATGCTGGACACAATATCGGTATACAATGCTGGACACAATATCGGTATACAATGCTGGACACAATATCGGTATACAATCATGGTGATAGGTGGCAGTGGTGTGCACCCTACCAAGGGAAGAGGGTTTACCTTCACTTACAGTCATTGCTACTGCTTAAAATATTAGCCAATCTTAAGGGGAGATGGGTCGTTTTTATGGTCCCCCTTCGTCCTCATGCTTAGCCTGATTAGTTTTCAGATTTAAAGATGTTTTCCCCAGTAGTTTGTCGATTTTAAGACCTTTCGCCCCCATTTCTTTATCAATATTAAGACCTTTCGTGTTATTTGGGTGTCGATTTTTTTCCTGGCGAACGATAGAGCCTTGTATTTTTGGACACTTTTCTACCGAAAAAAAAAATGTACAAATTAATCTAGAAGTGGGATGTTTTTTTTAAGTTTGATGGAGGTCTCGGGAGGAAACTAAAAAAAACAGATAAAAGGGTCCATAAATGAGCAAATAGATACGTCTACATCCCCTTAAGGCGATATTAAGTTAGTCACTCATAATTATTAATATATCCCAATTCTTATATGCGTATTTTGGTTGCAATACAGGGAACGGGCCCGAAATAGTTTTGCTCGGATTATACTCTTCAACAAGCAGCTTTCCTCTTGAGGATTATGACGCACTTTGGTAATTCAATCTGTCTCTTTACCAGACAATCTTGTTAAGGGGGGTCACCGGTTTTTTTTTATCTTGTTCTCCTTTTCTCTCTTTCCCTGGCTTGTATCCATTCGGCCCCATTCAGCCAACTGTTTTAAGACTTTTATCCCCATCCAGGTGTCGATTTCTTCCTGGCAAGTGATAGCGAGCCAGCATTGTATGGAGAAATCCGGCTTCGCCGGAGAAATTTTTCTACCGAAAATGTACAAATTTACCTTGCTGTCAAAACAAAAATATATTTATGCTGGGAAAATATTGACACCTGGATAGGGGTAAACGTCTTAGAACAGTAGGCTGAATGGGGCCGAATGGTTACAAGCCAAAGAGAGAGGGAGAGAAAGAGAATTAAACGAAGTGTGCTCCCTTAAGGGTGAACTACAGGAATGAAAGAAAAAACGAAGATTAATGCAGGCTCATAACTTGGCATGAATATACTGTAATATTTATATGGGCAATATCGATATAATTCCATTAAACTCCAGAAAAAAATATTATTATATAATGTCGTTGGCAACTCGGCGATCAGCTGGACGAGTTCAACTGATCTGGATTGACGCCATTGTATGGAGAGGCAGTTTGTAAACAAGACATGCAGTCCTGGACTGTCCGGTCTGTTTTTCGTAATTAATATCTTTCAATTCAATACTCAAGCTCTGCAAAAGATCGAACAACGTCCTGAAGATGTGGTGTACATCAAGAAATAATCCCATCTCGCCAACAATAAACATACAGACAGTGTTTATGAGTGTTTTATCCTGGTCCAGAATCGAGGGAGGTCGGCTATAAGGCCTATTTCTTAATGATAGTATCATTTGTTTTTTCAATTTATATATCGCGGTCCCTTGACCAGACAGTGGTGAAGCCAAAAGTTGAGCTGTACATATGCATACAATTTATAAGAGTTTCTCACATAAAAAATATCACAGATTCACCCATTTCCCATGTCGAGAGTTCCCGCCATTGGCTACAGTTACGTCATGGTAAACACGCCAGTTTGCGCCACATAAAATAACTTAAATAAGCTATATTTCTATATTGTTAGGACACATTGATGAAAGTTCTTCAGTATCATATACCTAAAACCAAGCAGATACCAATGGACAGTGTAGTTTGAATAGGTTTCATCCCTGGAATTCACCTTTAAGTGATGGAGGGATCTGCGTGAGTCAAAAGGTCAATTGAGATCGGCTTTACACCGTTGGCTGCTAAAGGTCTTTCCTAAGCCGTATAAAATCGTCCAATAATAGCCAGAAAAAAACTGCTGAAATGCGTCGCGATCCTCAAAGGGTTAAGTATGGAACAGCAGGTGTATTGTGGTTTGCTTTCTTTTACAATACTTTATTATATCATCAATCTTTCTTCTCCCAGTCTATGGTTGGTCTTGAAGGATGCAACTTGGGTCTCTATTTATTTTCTTCCAGTAAAAATCCCTCTTAGGGGGGATTTGCATTCATGTGTAAATGTATAAACTGATTTATAATTGTCTTTAGTTTCTTTCCAAGACCTCCATCAAGCTTTAAAACAATACCCCCATGACTCCCATCGAGATAAATTTGTATATTTTTTCGGTAGAAAAATTTCCTGGCCAAATGCCGGTTCCTTCTAAATTACAGGCTCGCTATCGCTCGCCACGAAAAAAAATACACCTACAGTATATGGCAAAAAAAGATCTTAAAGTCATCAAACTAATGGATCGAACGATGTAGTCTTAAAATAAATGGGGTCACGCATCAAGGAGAAGGGGCTCCAAAATAAAAAAAAAAAAAAATCCCCTCAAGAGCCTCAGTATCCAGACATTTGACCTTAACATGGTCGTCCGTTTCCCTCCCTCCTTTACCGACCTGACTTATATCCTGATCTATGACCCCAGCTAGAGTTTTCAGCAAGGGGAGCTAGATTTACGGGGACAGTCGGCGTTAACCCCTTCTGTACCGGAGACGTCCTTCTTAAGTTTATTCTGGTTACGATTACACAATTGTATTCAGTTTAACAAGGACCTCCAGCAATCAACAGGCTTCGAACTATCCCACTTAACCCTTTCTACTAGCACAGATCCTTCCTAAACTGCACAAAATCGTCTAAGTATAGCAAGGATAAAAGTGAAAAGACGTTGCCGGTACAGAAGGGGTTAAGGGAGCCCACCTCGCTTTTGTTTATCTTTCTCTCCCTCTCTCTTGTATCCATTTGGCTCCATTCAGCCTACTGTTTTAAGACGTTTACCCCCATCCAGGTGTCAATATTTTCCTGGCGAGCGGTAGCAAGCCAGCATATATATATTTTTGTTTTGATAGCAAGCTAAATTTGTAAATTTTTCGATAAAAAAACTTCTCCGGCAAAGCCGGATTTCTCCATAATATGCTAGCTCGCTATCGGTCGCCAGGAAGAAATCGACACCTGGATGGGGAAAAACGTCTTAAAATAGTTGGCTGAATGGGGCCGAATGGATACAAGCCAGGGAAAGAGAGAAACGGAGAGAAAGATAAAAAAAAGCCGGTGACCCCACTTAAGAGGGACCAAGGATATTTCCCCGGAGATAATATTATGGCCGGATCATTTGTGTCTGATATGTTGGAATATCAGCGCATGACAATAATCCTGACCCATAATTTATGATATATTATTTTTTCTATGTGAGTTAAGGGGGCCCACTTCGTTTTTGTCTTCTCTCTCTCTCTCCTTCTCTCTCTGGGTTGTATCCATTCAGCCCCATGCAGCCTACTGTTTTAAGACGTTTATCCCCTTCCAGGTGTCGATTTTTTCCTGGCTAGCGGGAGCGAGCCAGCATATTTCTAATAAATGTTTTTGACAGCAGACTAAATTTGTACATTTTTCGATAGAAAACAAATTTCTGGCGAAGCCGGATTTCTTCATACAATGCTAGCTCGCTATCGCTGGCCAGGAAGAAATAGACACCTGGATGGGGATAAACGTCTTAAAACAGTAGGCTGAATGGGACCGAATGGATACAAGCCAGAGAAAGAGAGAAAAGGAGAGAGAAAACAAAAACTAAGCAGGTCACCCCCTTAAAGAGACAAACGGCTAAGCTGCCAGTAATAAGTGTCTCCCCCAAAGTTAACACAGTGACAGAGAGCCAAATTCAAGGTACGTTATAGTCAAAATGGTATCTCTTCTGGAAAACTCGCTCAACGGGAATTATATTGTATATCTTAATAAATAAAGGTCAATGTCTGTCTGTCTGTCTGTCTGTCAGTTACCCGAGTTACCCGACCTTTGTTACTAAACTCCTCCCACAGTTTTGGTGCATGGTGTGAGGCACCGTTGGAAAGCCCAGGCTTTGGAGATGGTTTTAGGCGAGTTTAGTGGAAATCAGAGACACTTTTGTTTAATAAAATTTTCGGCAGAACTTATGTAGTATACGGGAGCGAAAAAAATGCGAAAAAAATTGCCGTTTGGGGCAGTAGGAGGCTTCCGATCGAAAAGGTGTATGGAACGAAAGTTGTTCGCAGCCCCCCAAAATGGGGGTATCGATGAGGTCAGATCCAAAATCGGAGGTCATTTAGCGGCCGAAATCGAGGTCGCCGTTTAATGAGGCACAGGGAGGTCGAGGCCGGTGATTATGGCAGTAGTAGTATTGTGATGATTGTGGTAGATGGATGGATAGATGGATGGATGGATAGATGGATGGATGGATGGATAGATGGATGGATGGATAGATGGATGGATGGATGGATGGATGGATAGATGGATGGATGGATGGATAGATGGATGGTGATTATGGTAGTATAATTTAAACCCTGGCAACGCCGGGTACCCCCACTAGTTAATAGAAATACAGGAAACATATGAAGATTTTAAGGGGGGTCACCGGCTTTTTGTTTTATCTTTCTCTCCTTTTCTCTTTTTCTGGCTTGTATCCATTCGGCCCCATTCAGCCAACTGTTTTAAGACGTTTATCCCCATCCAGGTGTCGATTTCTTCCTGGCGAGCGACAGCGAGCCAGCATTCTATGGAGAAATCCGGCTTCGCCGGAGACATTTTTCTATCGAAAAATGTAAAAATTTACCTTGTTGTCAAAACAAAAATATATATATGCTGGCTCGCTCCCGCTCGCCAGGAAAATATTGACACCTGGATGGGGGTAAGCGTCTTAAAACAGTAGGCTGAATGGGGCCGAATGGATACAAGCCAAAGAGAGAGGGAAAGAAAGAGAAACAAAAAGCGAGGTGGGCTCCCTTAAATACAGTAGATATTCTAGCCTACACGGATGTACACAAACTTAGATTTTATACTGTTGCCATTATTTTAACCCGACTTCAATTCTAAGAGGGTCCATGTCAAGTTAATACAATTTTGCACATGTATAAGGCATGCCAAACTATAGCTCAAAATGTGAAACTAATATATTATCCTATGAGAGAGGCTCGAATTTATGCTGGCTTAATCCAGGCACTAACACTAACATCAAACCAACCTCAACTTGGAAAGGTTTGTTTAATTTTGAATCGATAATTTGTCTAATCTAAGAATTGTATATTTGAAATAGGTATAACGCATTAGACTCCCTATTGCTAAGCCAAGCAAAAATCGACAACGTAATGGGGTCAATTATCGCCAAACGAATGGGGTTAAACATCCTAAAATCTCCAAACTGATTACGCTAAACAGGGTAGATCCAAAAATACCCCCCTCAGACCAAACAGAGTTAAGACGGCACAATTTATCTGAGTGCTGCCGTCCCGACACACTGAATTATTTGTCTTGGCTGATCCCGGGAGAGACTTGCCTTCTATAGGGAAACAGTAAGTATTGTACATGCAGTATATATATATACTGTATATATATATATATATATATATATTATATATATATATATATAATATATATATGATTACTCAAATGTTTTAAAACTGGCTACCACGTAACAATATTATTATGTGTTGCATGCAGTGGTCGGAGTTAGCAAATGTCTTGTTCAAAACATGTTATAGGTTCATGAATATAAATCTATGTTGCCCACATGAATAGACAATGTAGTGCGCTTAATTTGGTAATGATTGCTAAATAGTACTTGTAAATCGTAGATATTTATACATATATATAGACTCTTATATATAATTCTTATTTCTGTGATGATGATCCATGTGAAGGATCAAAACGTCAGACCAGAATCTTTACGAGTTTCCTGTCTGTCCTGGTAGTTAATGACAACATATCGTTTGTATCTGTCTATATCTACTGTGTTTCCTGTCTGTCCTGGTAGTTAATGACAACATATCGTTTGTATCTGTCTATATCTACTGTGTTTCCTGTCTGTCCTGGTAGTTAATGAC
>JBAKBP010028937.1:0-27860 GCA_037953745.1 Lithodes maja
GTATAATGGCATAGGTATAATTAAATAAAGGCAGCAACTCGCAACATAACCACATACAGGTGTGCTTCTCACTCTTAGTCAGGCAAGCCTGCTCGGACAGAGTCTCTTAGCCACACCCTGACAAACAATGCTCACAAAAAAGGTAAACTGTGGCACAATAACAAGCATGCAGAAATAATAAACCCCTAGCTGTTAATCTGCCAGGTGGCAGAGGTCTAGCCGGAAGGATATAGGCTTCGGATACCCGGGCTGAGCCACCTGCTCTAGCCTAGGGACGTTCCCAAGTCTGTGCGCCAAATTACTATTTTTTTTTTTTTTTTTTTAAAGACAATGAACGGAGGAAGGAAAAACACAGATAAAACAAAAACGTCCATGTGCCTAAAGGCATCCTCCATTCATAAAATGTTTGTAACAACTGGATTTAAACATTTGTAGATTGTAAGTTTGTGGAAAGCAATTCGAGGGAAGTGAATTCCAAAGAGTAGTAGTTCTAGGGATAAATGAATTTTGATAAGCAGAAGTTCTGCATTGTGGAGGAGAAAGTGTAAATTCATGGGCGCTCTCAGCTGCCCTAGTTCTACGGGGAAAGGTGTGGAGAGGCGGCACAATTGAAGCAAGTTCCTCGGAACAATTGCTGTGAAAATATCTGTAGAATAATGCAAGGGATGCAACGTTTCTTCGTATGGATAATGTAGGAAGGTCCTGTGTGATTGCAGGGTTATTGATTAATCTAATAGCTTTATTTTGAATTTTGTCCAACTGCCCCAATGCAACCACTCCACTTCCACTCCACAGAGGTGAACAGTAATCCATCTGAGAACGCACATGACTTTTATATATTACGGCCAACTGCTCGTCAGTGAAGAATTCTCGAAATCTGTACAGGAGTCCCAGTTTTTTAGAGGCATTCTTAGCAATGCTTCTAACATAATGTGTCCAGCTCAAGTTAGTAGTTAATGTTACACCGAGAATGTCAATACTAGGGGAAGTGGGAATATTTACATCATTAAAAAATATATGGGAGTCAGTGAGATTCTGTCGGTTAGAAAATTGAATGTACTTGGTTTTCTGTGCATTAAAGGAAACTAGATTCTTTTGTCCCCATTCTTCAATTCTAGAAAGGTCCTGGTTCAGAGAAATTGCAGTGCTTATTTTTGAATTTATAAGATCGGGTTGGGTGAAAGAATTGGTAAATGTGAAGGAACTGTGGAGTGTTGAGTCATCTGCGTAGG
This sequence comes from Lithodes maja, assembly GCA_037953745.1. Classification (NCBI taxonomy): domain Eukaryota; kingdom Metazoa; phylum Arthropoda; class Malacostraca; order Decapoda; family Lithodidae; genus Lithodes; species Lithodes maja. The sequence continues at coordinate 1,233 of JBAKBP010028937.1, forward strand.
AATGTATTGGATTATGAGTGGTAGATATGAGATCATTGATATGAATGAGGAACAGAGTTGGGGCCAAAACTGATCCCTGGGGAACACCAGCATTTATTGAGTGAAATTGAGAATAAAGGCCATCTACCATTACACATATTTTTCTGTTATGAAGATAAGAAGAAATTAGTGGAACTAATGATGCAAGGCCTTAGTGTGACATCTTCGACAATAAGGATTGATGCCAGACTCTATCAAATGCCTTTGATATATCCAGTGCTATTGTATGTGTTTCACCATGTTGGTCTGTAGCTTGGTTGATTTGATGCGTAAGAAGGCAAAGAATGTCTGCAGTTGATCGACATCGTCTAAAACCATATTGCCTATCACTGATTAATTTATTATTCTCAAGATGCTTAACCCTCCTGGCCCGGGCAGGCTCTCAAAATGACAGTTTGGGCTACCCGGGCGATCTGGCCGAAAAACGTCTAGGCCTAGGCTACCGTATTTTTGTTTAGTTTAACTGCTAGAAATTTCCCACGCATCTATAAATGTAGTGCGGTTTCCAATCTGTAGACTGGCGTTGAGTAGAGCTCTCTATGTCAACTGGTTCAGTTGTGGTGACGATTTCAGTGGAGAGCACTTGCAGGCGATGTTAGCAATATGACGATCTTTTCACTACTGAAACAACGACATACAGACGTACAATAACAAACGAGTCTTCTCCTTCTTGTTTTCGGAGGTGCGGTGACGTAACGATCGGCTTTGTTTACATGCGTCGGACGCATGGCGTTCAGACCAAGCTGAATAGGCTTTCAAGCTTACAGATTTTAAAATGACACCCGGGTTCCTTCCCTTAGTTCGTGGTGTCATTTTAAAATGACAACCGGGCCAGGAGGGATAATTATGTGATTATTTAATATAATTTCAAAGACTTTACCAATAGTGGAAGTTATAGCTATTGGTCTGTAGTTTGATGGATCTGAAGAGGCACCTTTTTTAGTGTGACGCCTCCCGGCGTTAGCAGAATGGTTGCGTGGGGCATTGCAGCTCGCTAGCGCTCGCCAGGATGGGGGGATGGGCTACAGTTGTCCTAGAATGATCTGCTTTATTTAATTAGGGTCGTGTTGCCACAGACAGTCTAGAAATGGTCTTTGTTTTGGTCTGTGACCGCGCCTTATATTTTATATTCGCTATAATATAAATGTTGCTTGTGTGGGAGGCGAGCGAGAGAGGGTGAGGGAGTACACCTGGCAGCGGGGTGAGCTATGATGCGGCTCGCTTGGGCGCTGACGGCGTTGGCGGCCGGGTGGTCAACCAGTCCCTTCCCGTCATGGCCTCGTGTTCTTTACCAGCTCAGAGCTTGCCTGAAACGCGTATCGCCTACATCCTTTGCAATTCTGTCCCCCTTACTCGCCACTTTGCATACTATTTCTCTCTCTCGACTTCTCCTTTCTCATTCTCTAATCTTTATTAAACTCAACGTCCCTTCTGGTTTCAGCATAGACGTTCACCGTCGACCAGTCGTATTGTACGCGAAGCTCTCAGATATTTCCATGTATTAGGTTAAGGAGGTATTATGCTTTATTGAGGTTTTGAGAGACGGACTTTTCCGTATGTGTCCTCTCTCAGGAAGGTTGTAGACCGGTATATGTCTCCCTGGCAAGGTGTTGAGTGATTCTTCTTGGTTATCTAAAGCTAGACTAGGGGTAAGGTTACTGTGTCGTTGTCTCCGATGTGTGCAGTGTTAGCTAAGCCCTGCACGACATCGACAGGTACTGTGGGAGCCTAAGTTATCTTCGGGTTGGTTTACTTTGCGAGCACAGCGCTGTGGTGTGAGAGGGCCATAGCCTATCCCTCACAACATAGTGCTGCCTCTCTGTGTTGACTTATGAGGGATCGCCAGGATAGAGCTAGGTACTAGAGACCTAGATTTATCAAGAGAGCATCCCCATCATATAACGTAATCTTCATTATACCACCTTCGGACAACGTTAGGCTACGAGCCGCATGCTCGCCCATTGTTGCCCTGCCTTGATACCCCAGCTAGACTTTATTAACTGAGCAGACACTGGTTAGAGATAAGCCCCATTATTATATGTATGCAACATTATTATTCGCTGCACTTTTGAGCCGAGGTTGTTGTTGAGTTGCACAACCCTAGTAGGCTGTTGCGTTGTGTCACGAAGCATTTCTTTAGTTGTCGGGCATTACTACCTTTGCGCAGTCTTTATTATTCGCCTGCCTATTATTACTATATGTCCTAGCATTTATTGTGACCCGTATTCTGCATTATAATTGTTCAAGATTCTTTACGAACATCTTCCCAGCATCAGACTTATTTCAGAAGTTTCCAGTTGATGTTGCAGGACTAGCATTGCACTTTCTTTAATACAGGAGTGCCAGTTATTTGAGTATCTACCGTAACGTTAATTAATCACGTTAACTATCTTTTCTTTGTGTAACATAATCGAGTAATCTTTTACTGTTTGAGAATAGGCTGTTTCATTGAGCGTCAGCCTAGTGTGTGTGCACCAGTTACCGAGTCATAGGATACCTCGTTGTCCAGGCACGACTCAGGGCGGTAATGGTGTTTTGTTTTTCAGTGTTTAAGGTAGGGGTTGGATCTAGTGTTACCGTTGTTGCTTTTTGCCATTATCTAGTCCAATGTTGAAGAGCCCTGTGTCTTTGAGAACCTGGATCGTAACAAATGGCGACCTAGCTCAGGATCTTGTGAACTAAGAGATAATTGCAGGATTGTTGTGGTCATTTGTTTTATTGAGGAATATAGTGGGCACGTTAGATTTGTTTTGGCAAAGTAGTATACCACTTGAGAGTCTTCAGACATTTTTGGTAAGTGAATAGTGCTACATAGGAGCTTGGGTACTTCTTTTTTTTATAAACGTGAGAATTTTTGGTGGACACAATGGGAGACGAATCAGATCATACTGAGAGTTCAGGGAATGATGCAGGCTCTGATGGGCAGATGCCAGGGGGGTTAGTAACTAATGAGGAGGCCGCAAAGAAGTTTTTGGAGGTGCCTATAACAGCTGATCGACTAGAGGGAATTAGCAAGTATGGTCTACAGTGTTTGGCTCCCCTCATGGGGCTTAAGGTGGCTCATGGCATCAAGAAGAACGATTTGAGGGCTTGCGTACTGGGGGCGGCTAGTGAGGTCCAGGGTGGAGAGGGTGCTCGGGGACTTCTGCTCAAGCCCCCCCTCCACTCTACTCCCATCGGGACCTCTAGGATGCCGGAGTTTAGTACGTTCCCGCAGGCCGATAGCCGCTGGCAGCGTGGTTTAGGATCGCTGGGTGGGCCTCCAATAGTTGCACCTCCTCAAGGTTTCACTACAGAAATGCTCTTCCAGCTTGAGATGGCTAACCAGCAGCGGCAGTTTGAGATGGCTAAGCGACAGGCTGATCTCGAACTCGCTAAGGCTAAACAACAGACGGATCTCGAACTCGCTAAGGCTAAACAACAGACTGATCTCGAACTCGCGAGAATAAAATCCGAGTCGGAGGCTGAGTCTACCAGGTACCGTGCAGATATCGATCTTGAGAAGACTCGGGTGGAAACGACAGGGCAACGTCTCGGTGGTGGGAATTGTGGGCATGATCAGTCTTTGTCGCACCTGTTGAAGCTAGTCCCTGTATTTGATGAGTCGGGTGTCACCGAATTTTTCATGAGATTCGAGAAGAAGTGCCAGGAACACCAGTGGCCTGGGGAGAAGTGGGCAGCCCTTGTTTCCTCTAGACTTGTGGGCAAGGGACTCAGGGCTTATGATACATTGCCTATAGAGTCGTGAATTATCTATGAGGAACTCAAGGAGGCTGTCCTGAGAGCATACGAACTACAACCACAGACGTACAGGTTGAAGTTCCGGGGTGTTACCAAGGGTCGGGAGAGCACCTTTTTGGAACATGCCCGGGAGCTGTCCGATGCTTTTGGGAATTGGCTGAGGTCGGAGAAAGCCACTACGTTTGACGACATTAAACAGTTGGTGCTTTTAGAGCAGTTTTTCAAATGCACGGGCGGCGACCTGACGTTAAACCTGAAAGAAAAGCAACCAAAAACTCTACAGGAGGCAGCTGAGATGGCTGACCTCCGGCTATCACTAATTCGTGGGTGCGGGTCTGCCCAGCGTAGTGAGGCAGGTAACAAGGGGCGTGATGCCCCACCCCCCCGAGATAGTGGTATACCTTATGCAAACAAGTACAAGAGCCATGATACCAAGACTGACCACAAGGCTAGCACCGTCCCGTTTAAGAAGGGGCCGGGCCCTTCCCAGTACCAAGGGAAGCCCAAAGGGGAGTTGGAGTGTTATCATTGTCATAAAAAGGGGCACTTTGCAAGAGTCTGTCCTAGCAAACCACCTACAGCAGCTGTGTCTTTGGCCTGCAACATTGGTGTGTCTCCGAAGTCGTCTGAGTTTGCCCGGGGCAGTTCGTCAGAGGCTGAGGCACAGCCAATGCAGAAGCACCTGGGAGGCTCGAACCCTGCTCAGGATGTTTTTTGCGACCATAGAGGGCGGGGTTGCGTGATGTGGGCGGGGGCGCAAGTATGGAGTAGAGGTCTTGCGTGATACAGGTGCTTCCCAGACTCTGATGAAAAACTTGACTGGCTACCCTATAAACGCGGCTCGGGTGGTAGTGGTGCAGGGTATTAATGCAACTCGGTCATACCCGCTGGTTCGGTTGGAGTTGGAGGTGGATGGTGTGGCACGTGAATTGGATGTCGGGATTGTGGAGAAACTGCCAGTGGAGGGCGTCAACCTTCTTCTCGGCAACGACTTTGCAATGCCTGCTTCTGAGGTTCTACCCTTAGTCGTTGCCGAGAGGCCGGCCGACGTGAGTAGGGAAGAGCAAGAGTGGGTCGAGCGGTGCCAAACACAACCCATGGCGTGTGTTGTCACCCGAGCTCGGGCAGCTAAAGTGTCACAGCCTAGTCCTCCGTCTTCAGACCAGCGGAGGAACGATCAACAGGAGGAGGCTAAAGCTGGAGTTGGTTTTAAGAGTTTTGACTCGGCGGCTCTCCTGGGTGATTCAGTATTAGCATCATTACTTAATTCTGGAGTAGCCCCAGGGCCTGTCATCGAGAGTGACGAGGCTGGGCATGACGAGACTCCACGACAGAAATGTTATGTACATCGAGAGAGACAGAGGGAGCAGCCCAGTATCGGGGAAGGTCATGCATTGCTCCGGGAGCAGTTAGATCGCTTGGCACCCTCAGATATACGTCGGTTGCAACTAGAGGACCCTGAGCTCCAAACGTGTGCTAATGGAGCTGTAGAGCTCGACGAGGACGGCGATGCACAGCCAGGAGATTTTTTTTATTTAGAAGGCATCCTCTATAGGCGTTTTCAAGACCCTAAACGTAGTTGGCAAGAGGGGTCCGGAGTAGTGGACCAGTTGGTGGTGCCACGGGAGTGCAGGGATAGCCTACTGAGGTTGGCGCATGACATACCACTGGCAGGACATCTAGGGGTGAGAAAAACGGTGGCGGCTTTAGAAAAATTGTTTTGGTGGCCGGGGTTGAAGGGGCAGGTGGCACCTGGATAGCAAGGTGTCATACGTGCCAGAGGGTTGGAAAACCTAACCAAACAATTCCGAGAGCCCCGTTGCACCCCATTCCTGTCAGTGGACCGCCCTTCAGTAAGGTCATCATTGATATGGTCGGACCCCTACCCCCTACTAGTGCCGGTAATACATTTCTATTAACTATCATGGATGTGGCCACTCGTTATCCTGATGCATATCCAATGAGAAATGGCACGGCGAAAACTGTTGTCCGGAACCTGCTCTTGTATTGCTCGCGGTATGGTTACCCGCAAGAGGTGCAATCGGACCAAGGTTCTAATTTTACATCTAATCTGTTCAAACAAACTATGATTCAGCATGGCATCAGCACTGTCGTCTCTTCTGCGTATCACCCGGAGAGTCAAGGGGTGATGGAGAGGTGGCACGCCACGCTGAAAAGCATGCTTCGATGTTACTGCGCAGAGAACGGAAAGGATTGGGACCTTGGTCTGCCGTATATTTTGTTCGCGGCAAGAGAAGTACCTGGAGAGAGCCTCGGTTTCAGTCCGAATGAGCTTGTTTTCGGGCATCAGGTGAGGGGCCCTCTCCACATGGTGAAGGAGATTTGGGAGGGTACCGCTAAGCCATGTTCTATATTGAGATACGTCCTCGAGAGCAGAGAGAGAATGCTTAGAAGTCTGGAGCTGGCCGGGCGTAATTTGGTGAGTTCGCAGGCCCGTATGAAGGACAGGTACGATACTAAGGCGAAACTCCGGGAGTTTCAGGTAGGTCAAGAGGTGTTGGTCCTGTTGCCTTTGTCAGGTCATCCTCTGGCTGCCAAGTACGCTGGGCCTTATCGGGTGGTGTCAAAGATCTCCGATCTAGATTACCTCGTTGCCACTCCAGACCGGAAGAAGCGTAACCAACTATGCCACATTAATTTGTTGAAGGAGTATGTGAGGCGCCCATCTGAGTCATTAGCTGTCCCTGTGTTGACCTGCTGCAGTCATGGTGGAGAAGGAGAGGGGGGCAGCAATGATCAGGTGGATGATAAGTGGGATTGTCATGTCTCGGCTGATCAGTGGGCGGGGAATTCGAGTCAATGTGCGCATGATGCTCTGCCGCACCTGCCGGAGGAACAGCAGGTGGCAGTGCAGCGCCTGTTCGATTCATACCCCACTGTATTTGCCGAGCACCCAGGCCTCACTACTCAAGCGGTGCATGACGTCGATGTAGGAGAGCACCCCCCCTTCAAGTCGATACCTTATCGGGTGCCACCCATTAAACTCCCAGCGCTCAGGGATGAGCTGGAGTATATGCTGGCGAGAGGCTTGATCGAGAAGGGGGCAGTACGGTGGACTTCTCCTGTCACTCTGCAGCCCAAACCTGATGGAAAAGTTCGGTTCTGCATTGACTTTAGGCGGTTGAACGGGTTGACCCCCACCAATGCATATCCTCTTCCCCGGGTGGATGACAGTGTGGATAAGATCGAGAAAGCAAGGTACTTGACCAAGGTAGACCTCGTCAAAGGCTACTGGCAAGTACCACTGTCTGAGCGGGCTAAAGAGGTGTGCGGGTTTGTGGTGGATGGCAGTACTTACCGTTGCAACGTGATGCCATATGGTCTGAAAAATGCACTGGCCACTTTCCAGAGCTTAATGAACGACATTGTAGCAGACATCCCAAACTGTACTGTCTACCTTGATGACGTGATCATTTATGACAACGATTTCCAAAGTCACTGTGAGCACATAGAAGCCTTATTTAGTCAACTTAGTAAAGCAGGCTTGGTGGTTAATCTGGGCAAGTGTGACTTTGTGCAAGCCACGGTGCAGTATCTGGGGTTTGTGGTTGGGTTAGGGCAGGTGAGCCCGCCCCAACAGAAGATACAGGCTATCGACTTGTTCCCCAGGCCGACCACCAAGCGGCAGATCATGAGATTTTTGGGCATGATTGGGTATTCCCGCCGCTTTATAAGAGGCTATTCTACTGTGTTAGCTCCTTTGACAGATCTACTAGCTAAAGATAAAAAGTTCCGCTGGGCACCTGAGTGCGAGCTGGCGTTTCGAGTAGTTAAACACCTTTTATGCACTCACCCTATCCTCAGGGCCCCGGACTTTGAACGACCATTTCAGTTGGCGACTGATGCCAGCGGAGTAGGGGCTGGTGCCGTACTTTTGCAGACAGACGAGGAAGGTCTTGAGCATCCAGTCAGTTTCTTTTCAAAGAAATTTAATTCAGCACAGAAAAACTATTCGGTTGTTGAAAAGGAACTGCTGGCAATCGTGTTAGCGCTCAGACACTTTGAGGTCTATGTTCCTGCATATGGGCCAGTCGTGGTAGTGTATACCGACCACCACCCGCTTAAATTCCTCAATCAATTCCACAACCGGAATATGAGGCTGACCAGATGGTCGCTCATGTTGCAAGAGTACAACTTAGACATTCGCCATATTGCCGGTTGTGAGAATGTGATTGCGGACTGTCTGTCGCGGGTGGAGGATCCACAGTATGTTGGTATAGCCTCCTGTCTTGGCTCGCGGTGTATTTTTGCGCTGGTGCTTGTTGGCTCGCGTGTGTAGCATCAGCGTAGGGTCGCAGGGCAGGAGTTGTTGGCTTTGATTAGAAGAAAATTAGGCTACATCTATAGTAGCCGCCAAAAACAACATTAAAATAAAATATGAAAAATTAAATAAAAACTCTTTCTTTTTAATAATTAATTTTAAGATAATATTGTAGCTGAGTACTGAGTGCAGATGATTTTCCCTCAGTAGGCTGTGCTTCTTAAAGCTCACTCTGGGAGCACAATGTTATGAATTAATGTATTATATTTGGGAAGGGTGATAAGATTTTTTTATATAAAAATGGTGTTGTATTTGTTTTTGAGGAGACTGAGCTTGCATTCCATGAGTGGCAGAGTGGTTAGGAGTGGCAGATTCTAGCGACATTCTGCCTGTTCAGATATGGGCTCATGGTTGAGTGTCCCATATCTTGGGGGGGGTGTGACGCCTCCCGGCGTTAGCAGAATGGTTGCGTGGGGCATTGCAGCTCGCTAGCGCTCGCCAGGATGGGGGGGATGGGCTACAGTTTTCCTAGAATGATCTGCTTTATTTAATTAGGGTCGTGTTGCCACAGACAGTCTAGAAATGGTCTTTGTTTTGGTCTGTGACCGCGCCTTATATTTTATATTCGCTATAATATAAATGTTGCTTGTGTGGGAGGCGAGCGAGAGAGGGTGAGGGAGTACACCTGGCAGCGGGGTGAGCTATGACGCGGCTCGCTTGGGCGCTGACGGCATTGGCGGCCGGGTGGTCAACCAGTCCCTTCCCGTCGCGGCCTCGTGTTCTTTACCAGCTCAGAGCTTGCCTGAAACGCGTATCGCCTACATCCTGTGCAATTCTGTCCCCCATACTCGCCACTTTGCATACTATTTCTCTCTCTCGACTTCTCCTTTCTCATTCTCTAATCTTTATTAAACTCAACGTCCCTTCTGGTTTCAGCATAGACGTTCACCGTCGACCAGTCGTATTGTATGCGAAGCTCTCAGATATTTCCATGTATTAGGTTAAGGAGGTATTATGCTTTATTGAGGTTTTGAGAGACGGACTTTTCCGTATGTGTCCTCTCTCGGGAAGGTTGTAGACCGGTATATGTCTCCCTGGCAAGGTGTTGAGTGATTCTTCTTGATTATCTAAAGCTAGACTAGGGGTAAGGTTACTGTGTCGTTGTCTCCGATGTGTGCAGTGTTAGCTAAGCCCTGCACGACATCGACAGGTACTGTGGGAGCCTAAGTTGTCTTCGGGCTGGTTTACTTTGCGAGCACAGCGCTGTGGTGTGAGAGGGCCATAGCCTATCCCTCACAACATAGTGCTGCCTCTTTGTGTTGACTTCTGAGGGATCGCCAGGATAGAGCTAGGTACTAGAGACCTAGATTTATCAAGAGAACATCCCCGTCATATAACGTAATCTTCATTATACCACCTTCGGACAACGTTAGGCTACGAGCCGCATGCTCGCCCATTGTTGCCCTGCCTTGATACACCAGCTAGACTTTATTAACTGAGCAGACACTGGTTAGAGATAAGCCCCAGTATTATATGTATGCAACATTATTATTCGCTGCACTTTTGAGCCGAGGTTGTTGTTGAGTTGCACAACCCTAGTAGGCTGTTGCGTTGTGTCACGAAGCATTTCTTTAGTTGTCGAGCATTACTACCTTTGCGCAGTCTTTATTATTCGCCTGCCTATTATTACTATATGTCCTAGTATTTATTGTGACCCATATTCTGCATTATAATTGTTCAAGATTCTTTACGAACATCTTCCCAGCATCAGACTTATTTCAGAAGTTTCCAGTTGATGTTGCATGACTAGCATTGCACTTTCTTTAATACAGGAGTGCCAGTTATTTGAGTATCTACCGTAACGTTAATTAATCACGTTAACTATCTTTTCTTTGTGTAACATAATCGAGTAATCTTTTACTGTTTGAGAATAGGCTGTTTCATTGAGCGTCAGCCTAGTGTGTGTGCACCAGTTACCGAGTCATAGGATACCTCGTTGTCCAGGCACGACTCAGGGCGGTAATGGTGTTTTGTTTTCCAGTGTTTAAGGCAGGGGTTGGATCTAGTGTTACCGTTGTTGCTTTTTGCCATTATCTAGTCCAATGTTGAAGAGCCCTGTGTCTTTGAGAACCTGGATCTTAACATTAGGAACTGGATGGATGTTTGCTTCTTTCCAGGGTACTGGGAAGCATGAGGTATGAGTACATAGACGGAACAATTTTGCCAATACAGGAGCGAGCACCAAGGAGCAATTCTTAAGTACTATTGGAGGAATTTCATCTGGACCAGGAGCCTTATCTACTGAGAGATTCTGCAAAATAGTTTTGACATGTCTGGTGTGGATCTTAAGTGAGGGAATTTCAGGCGAATTAAAATTAAGTACAGGGACATCTTGATTTATTTCATCTAAGGTTGAGTTGGTGGAGAAAATATCTGCAAGAAGGTTAGCTTTACCTCGTGGGTCACTTACAAGATTGCCAGTCGGAGATTTTAATGGTGGAATGGAAGAAGCAGTTGTGAAGTTGGATTTGAATGAGTTAAGAGTAGACCAAAATATTTTGTTATCATTTGGATTATTTAGAAGTTTATTTGCCTGCTTGTGAGAAAGTTTGATTTAGTTAGGTTTAATACAGTTTTGGCATGATTTCTGATGTTTCTAAAGTAATTAAAGGCTTCATGTGTTTTTGATCTTGTGTATGCATTGTAGGCTATTGCTTTTTGTTCAGTTACTCTAGCACAATTATGGTCAAACCATTTAGGTGAATTAGATCTTTTAATGTACTTTTGATGAGGAATAAAAGTTTCCATTCCAATTTTTACAAAATCTTGTATGTGGCTCAAGGTGGAGTGTGCATCATTAGAAAAGAAAGAGGTCCAGGGAATATCAATAAAGAAACCTTGAAGACCCTCCCAGTCTGCCCTATCGTAATGCCGTTTAGTCACCAAAACAGGTTCAGAGTGGGAAGGTGTGGTAGGTGATAGACAGGTGGCCTGTATCAGACAGTGATCAGAAGATCCAAGCGGGGACCTCACTGTAACATCATAATTTTCTGAATTGGTTGTTAAAAATAAGTCCAGTAGGTGGGAATTATGATTAGGATTATCTGGTACACGGGTGGGTTGGTTGACTAGTTGAGTGAGATTAAATGAGTCTGCAAATAGCTCACATTCAAGACCAGCATCATCAGTCCTGGCTGAATGAGTGAGCCATTCAACGTTATGGACATTAAAATCACCCAACACAGTGATTTCAGAAGAAGCATTTAAGTTGAGGACACTGAGTTGTGAGGACAGAGAATCAAAAAGACTTTGCTCTGGAGGAGTATTTGGGGAACGGTAGATGCAACATATATATATTTAAATTTACCAGCAGAAATTAATTTGTATATAGAATAATCAAAATAGGGACAATTGAAACTAGTAACCTCCTCCAGGGCAATTTCAGATTTTGCGAAGCAACATACACCTCCTTTAGGTCTGAAATTTTGGAGCAGTTGATAACATGGGAAATTAAATCTAGACATGTCAGATGTGGATGTTACTTGAGTCTCTGTCAAAAAAAAGGAGAGTAGGGGATTCTGCTAGAAGAAATTGGTGTACAGAATTGATGTTAGAGTGAAGTCCCCTTATATTGCTAAAGAAAAAGCTGCACCGACGAGCAGCTTTGGGACGTTGCAATGCTCTTGACACAGTCGCATGATGACGACCGGGAGAGCCCTGTGTCAATGACCCAACCCTACCGGGAGTGGATATCCGAGGGACCACCAGGTTTGCTCTTAACAATTGTACTGCCATATTTATTGGGTAAGGTGGATGGTGTTACATGTATGATATGTAGTGGGAAGAGTAGTGTTTTATGGATAGAGGATAGCGATGTACGGCAATGTCGTGAAGTTGGATGTGTATTTTATATAAAGAGGGTTTTCCTGATACCCCTGATGTGTGAGGCAGAAAGATGTGTATCCAGCTACCAAGGCCTGGGAGAGAAAATGGAATTCAGGCTATTCCCTGAGTCTCCCGAAACTTTGGCGGTAGTACTTCCCTGGGCGGGGCTGCCTACCCCTACTACCTAATTGAAAGGGTGCTCTCTTGAGAGACTCAGATTGCAAGTATCTGACTCTCTCCTGGCGACCCTAAAACAAAAGCAAGACGTGCTAGCGCAGTGCTGAGTGGACTAGGCAAGGGCCCTCACACAACACAACACTAGACACACAGGGACACAGACAAGAAAATGCCCCCAGACTCCCACGGGTATCCTAGTAAAGTCGTGCGGGTCCACAGGACTCGCACCAGCAGACTTTACTTAAAGGATCGCAAAAAGCCTCCCCTCCGGTCTAGCCCCTGCTAACCTGACACAAGAACACACTAGCAAGCATGAAACCACCAAATATGAGACAACAAAAAAGCTTCCTAGGTCTCATTAACAATTACATCTCTGCATAAGGCCCAAAATCCTATCTAGTTATCTGAGAGCTCGTCGTTAATACAATAATAGATATAAGGTCTATCAAGGGGATGGGATAATTAAATAGATTGGTGAAGTAGTGGAAGGAAGGTATACAAAGTAAGAGAGAAAGTTTCTAAGTGGGGTTGAGAGGGATAGATATCAAGGGGGTCCGAAGGGTACGACAGTGAGGTGAGCTCTGAGTCTTGAATATGTCTGGACCCCCCACTAGGCATGCAAAATACATCCCAGGCTTGGCAACACTCAACACAGTTGCCGGGTCAAAATCCTCTACCCCGTGCGTGAGTCGAAACTAAGCCTAACGTTGCAATCAAATGTATGTGGCAACATCAGGCTCGTCCCCAGCTGGCAAGCGAAGCAACGTCCCAAGCCGGTCTCTCTCTCCCGCTCGTCTCCTCCCGCCCTCACTAGACTTACATCTTATATATTATAATGAAACAATCAACTATCGAGAATAAAATATACTAAGATGCGTTGGTTAAGAATAAGGGCAGCTACAAGCTGTCAAACAACATAAGAATATCCCAGACATTAGTTACGTTGTCATAGGATATATACTAAGGAAAAGCCTGCCGGCCGGCTGCCGCCAGCCGGTTTCTAAACGGGTGGGCAGCCGACGCGCACGCATGCCCGCACGTGTCTACTATGCAGAAGCGTCGCACCTCCCCCAAGATATAAGACCCTTGACTAAGTTCTTCATATCTAACAGAAAGCTTCTCATAGTACCACACACTGTTGCGACACAAGGCACTATATATAACAAAAATAAAGACTGTTGCGCTCCACCGAGCAAGTTCAACTAACTTAGCGACAATAAGCTAAAACATTCAACTTAAATACTGCTACAACATCTTATACAAAATTCTACATGTTATAAAAAATAAAGAGTTTTTATAAGGTTTTTGCTTTTTTAATTTGTTTTTTTCGGCTGAACTACAGTGACAGCCTATTTTCCTCCACACTCAACCCTCAATCCTGTGGCAGTCTAACCAACATCATCCACCCTTGATAGACAATCCGCTATCACGTTATCAGAACCGGCAATATGGCGTATGTCCAGATTATACTCCTGAAGCATGAGTGACCACCTGGTCAGCCTCATATTCCGGTTATGAAACTGATTCAAGAATTTCAGAGGGTGATGATCAGTATAAACCACTACGACTGGTCCGACAGCAGGAACATATACATCGAAGTGCCTGAGCGCCAGCACTATCGCCAGGAGTTCTTTTTCAATTACAGAGTAATTCCTTTGTGCACTATTGAATTTTTTACTGTAAAAACTCACTGGATGTTCGATACCTTCATCATCTGTCTGTAACAAGACAGCCCCAGCCCCTACGCCACTGGCATCAGTCGCCAGCTGAAAAGGTCTGCTGAAGTCCGGGGCCCTAAGTATGGGGTGGGTACATAACAGGTGTTTCACCAAGGAAAACGCCTCTTCACACTCAGGAGACCACCGGAACTTCTTGTCCTTAGATAATAAGTCAGTTAAAGGTGCAAGTACAGTCGAATAGCCTTTGATGAAGCAACGATAATAGCCTATCATACCTAGAAACCGCATGATTTGTTTCTTAGTCGTAGGCTGGGGAAACTGATCGATGGCTTTGATCTTTGTCTGTGGAGGGCACACCTGACCCATCCCCATCTCGAACCCCAGGTACAAAACTGTGGCTTTGACAAAATCGCACTTACCCAGGTTTACCACCAAACCTGCTTCATTCAGTTTATTAAAAAGCTGTCCGATGTGAGCACAGTGACTGTTAAAATCATCGTCGTATATTATGACATCATCTAGGTACACCGTACAGTTGGGAATGTCGGCTACAATGTCGTTCATTAATTTCTGAAACGTTGCAGGGGCATTTTTCAGCCCGTATGGCATAACATGGCAACGATATGTGGCACCGTCCACCACAAACCCACACACCTCTCGCGCTCGCTCAGACAAGGGCACTTGCCAATAACCCTTAACAAGGTCTATCTTAGTGAGGAACTTGGCTTTTCCTATCTTATCCACACCGTCGTCCATGCGAGGGAGAGGGTAGGCATTTGTGGGGGTTAAACCATTCAACCTGCGGAAATCTATACAAAACCGCACCTTGCCATCTGGTTTGGGCTGCAGTGTGACGGGGGAAGTCCACCTTACTGCACCCTCAGAAATCAGCCCACGTTTCAGCATATAATCCAGCTCTTCCCTAAGTGCTGGTAATTTAATAGGGGGGACACGGTATGGCACTGATTTAAAGGGCGGGTGGTCCCCAACATCGACATCGTGCACCGCTTGAGTAGTGAGGCCAGGATGCTCCGCGAAAACAGCTGGGTTTGAATCAAACAAGTGCTGCACAGCTACACGCTGTTGCAATATCAACTCGTGAGCCACTTGTCTAGAATTCCCCGCCCACTGATCCGCGGAAACATGACAATCCCAATTATCCTCCCCCGCAGCTTGATTGTCCCTTCCTCCTTCTCCACCACGATCGCTGCAGATCAACACCGGGACAGTGAGAGGCTCGGAGGGGCGCCTCACATACTCTTTCATCAGATTTACATGGCAAAGTTGGTTCTTTTTCTTACGATCAGGAGTAGCTACTAAATAGTCAAGATCAGAAACCTTCCTTACAACCCGATACGGACCAGAATACTTGGCAGACAAGGGGTGTCCCACCAGAGGCAGTAGTATCAGTACCTCCTGATCTACTTCAAACTCCCTCAGCTTCACCTTCTGGTCGTATCTGTCCTTCATCTGAGCTTGTGAACTCTTAAGGTTCTGACCTGCTACCTCCAAGCTCTTTAGCATTCTCTCACGGCTTTCAACAACATACTTTAGAAGCGAGCATGTCTTTGTGACTCCCTCCCAGATCTCCTTAACTATGTGGAGGTGCCCCCTGACCCTGTGTCCAAAAAACAACTCGTTCGGGCTAAATCCCAAGCTCTCCCCAGGTACTTCTCTCGCAGCAAATAAAACGTATGGGAGACCTAGATCCCAGTCCTCCCATTTTCCATGCAATAACACCGCAACATACTCTTGAGAGTCGAGTGCCACCTTTCCAAAACTCCCTGACTCTCGGGATGGTAGGCAGATGACACCATAGACACTATCCCATGTTGCTGCATGGTCTGCTTAAACAGAGCAGAAGTAAAATTGGATCCCTGATCAGACTGGATCTCCTGAGGGAAGCCATAACGAGAGAAATAGACAAGTAGGTTTTTGACAACAGTCTTAGCCATCCCGTTGCGCATGGGGTAAGCATCTGGATACCGTGTTGCTACATCCATTACAGTTAGTAAAAATTTATTGCCAGCACCAGTGGGGGGCAATGGGCCAACCATATCGATAACTACTTTGCTGAAGGGCGGACCAATGACAGGGATGGGTTGTAACAGGGCTCTCGGGATGACCTGATTGGGTTTCCCAACAACCTGACAAGTGTGACACTGTGACACCCATGACACGACACTCGCCTTTAACCCAGGCCACCAGAAAAGCTTGCTCAGAGCTGCCTCTGTCTTACGTGGCCCCAGGTGCCCTGCCAAAGGCACATCATGAGCTAATCTCAATAAGCTCTCACGGCACACCCTCGGTACTACTAACTGGTCCACTAATCCTGACTCGCCATCCCACTTTTTCTTGGGATCCTGATGTCTCCGATAAAAAATCACCAGGCTGCGCATCCCCATCGCTCTCCAGTTCGATAGCACCATTACCACACGCCCTGACTTCAGGATCTTCCAGCTGCAAGGAACATATATCAGCAGGTGCGATATTATCCAAGTTCATCTTAAATAATTTATTTCCACCTCCAATGTCCCGCTGAGCCATCCTTTCCTCACGCTGCGCATAACGATGCTGTCGCAGAGTCTCTTCCTGCCCTGCACCTGCACTAGCGGTGACAAGCCCCGGGGCCTCTCCAGACTCTAACATAGGTGCAAATAATGAGTCACCAAGAAACACTGCCGGCTCAAAACTCTCCAATTGACCAACACTTCCCGTTTTCTTGTGACCTTTCCTCCGCGGTATGATAGACTGAGGTGGTGGCTGCAAGGCTCCGGATGTCTGAGAACGAGTCACAACACACGCCATGGTTTGTACGCAACACTTCTCAACCCACTCCTGTTCCTTCCTACTAACGTAGCGTCACAGTGGATATCAGGATTAGTCTCAAGTATTATAATCACAATCGTGGATATCAGGATTAGTCTTGAGTATTTAAATTAATATCGTGGATATCAGAGTTAGTCTCAAGTATTATAATTATAATCGTGGATATCAGGATTATTCTCAAGTATTTCACAAACTTCTCCACCTGCGCTCATTTTGCAATTCGCTGGAAGCAATTCAAGTGCCGGTGGTTACAGACTTATCATTTAGGAATTCTAGCTATTATGTGACTGAAAGTGGGTGATATCAGAGTATCTTTCCTAATTCAGAATTCCGTTATATATACTTCGATTACCATACTGTGGTATAAGCTACACTTTTCCCACATGCTGCAGTAGTAACTCGTATACCAGGCTTACTCTAAAATAATTAAGACATAAAAGGGGTAGGGGTATTTTTTGTTTTTTGTTTTATTTATTTAATTTTGCATATATATATATATATATATATATATATATTCCTCGCTAGACCTCCATCAAACTTTTAAAAAAGACCCCCTAGACCCCCTCCAAAATAAATTTGTAATTTGTTCGGTAAAACTAAATTCCGGCCAAAGATCGGTTCCTCCTAATATTACAGGCTCGCTATCGACACTTAAGAGGCACAAAATATTCTAATATTGACAACAAATGGGGCGAAAGGTCTTATAATTACTAAAATGATGGAGCCAACGTCTTAAATTATCGAAGTTCTTTATCAGTTATCGGCAGCCCTCAGCATTATAACCAATAGGAACACATGAGCGACGACACCCTTAATTAACCAGAGCTCCTGTAATTACGAGACTGCACGCTATTGGAGCAGCTTGATTACAGGATAATTTGTCGCCATCACCACCAATTGACAAGTGTTAATGGCATGGGAGGAGGTAATGGAAGTGGTGTTGGAGGAGATGGAGATGGTGATGGTGGAGATGGTGGTGCTGATAGTGTGAGAGTGGTTGTGATAGTGATAGGGGGGTGATGCTGCTGATACTGAGAATGGTGGTAGTGGTGTCGTAGGTGGTCATGGTGGAGGTGGTGATGGTGGTGGGAGTGATGCTGCTGATACTGGTAGTGGTGGTAGCGGTGTTGGAGGTGGTACTGGTGAAGAAGGAGGGGGTGGTGCTTATAGTGGGAATGGTGGTTGTGGTGTTGGAGGTGGTGGTGATGATTGTGGGAGCGGTGGAGGTAGTCCGGCGACGCTACACAATATCAGCAACTAGGAATTCCACACTTCTCAATGGTGGGTGCATTGAATAATATGTTGTCTTGTATGTGCATTCACTTAGCGCCATAACTTCAAGGAATGCTATCGCTTTAGAGCAACTAAAACATCCTAAGCACATATGAAGAAATAATGTTAATTCAATCTTCAATCTGTTTGGTCAAGAAACAATATTGCGTTATATCTTTAGTTGGGTTCTTGCTATTAGCTAACGTTAAATTGTCGTGTACCAAACTTGAATACGAAGGCAGTATTTAGATTTTTTAGGGAAGTAAAGTATGTTGTTATTTATAAAACCTTGTCTAAGTACGATGCAGAGAGGTAATATTTTTAATTTCTTTTTTCTTTTTTTTCAATAAGCGCAGAGACATTCTTCAGTACATTATCCCGGAGAATTAAGTATATTCAGTAGTTGTGTCTATCTATTGCCAGATGCCTTGATCCTTGAAAGGGTTGCCACGACTTAATCACTTTCATGCATCTCTGCCCTATGTTAATCGGCGCCCATACTCCCACACAACACCACTCTCACGCATAATCCAATTTCCTGGAAGACACACACAAAGCTCCATGAATGCAACCTTTACGCACGAAGGGGCATTCCCGACCCGATGCCCCCCACCCCCACCCCATCGCCACACTCTCTCTCTCTCTCTCTTGCAGTAATGACAGGCGGTACCAGAGACTTATAATTTACACATTTAATGCCAACCTTAATTATATCCTGAGATGCAGCAGGTGAAAAAAATACCAAAACTAAGCTGTAAAGGATCGCCACCATCAGTTGCAACATCCGAGTAACCAGTACGGATTGCTACCATAACAGCAACTAACATAACCAAACCAGACAAGCATCAACATGGCGACCAACGAGACGAAGAAGGAAGCACAGTCCCTATAATTGCCGCAACGTCCATAGAAAACGTAACAAAAAGGACTAACTATTCCATTCCCCAAAAGTACATGGCGGCCATCGTAGATCGATAACGTTGCACTTCAACTGCGACAATACATTAGCCAAAACCTTATCAGACTTCACCCACAAGACCAACCCAAGGGCATACACCAGCAAGAACCAAGAAAAACACGGTGTGCCACCGAATTCACCACAAAAACGACTACGAAGTGAGCCACACGTGGACGGAGAAAACCATGACAATTCATCACTTCTCCCATATCATACCGAGCCTACTCTATGCCAAATAATGCCCAACTGCACCCGTACTATAAACTCAAGATCGTGCATCAAGGAAAAATCAGTAGCAATGGCTCCACCTCCGAAATCCACAGATAAACAATACGAAAGCCAAAAGCAAAAATCCAGGAAAATACACCGCACTTCAAACTTTAATATCAACAAGCTCTCACCACTCCCGGGCCGCAACCCAGTTCTGCCGCATGTATGACTACACAACCCACCAGAAATGCAAGGGGTAGCCATTGCATCTTACCCAACAACACCAAACAAGACATCATCATCTACCGTGCCCTTCATGCCCGGAGTCACTTTGCCTTCAACATCGCAGCCACAAGACCATCAGCAAGCAACCAGCCTGCTGGGTTGAATCCTATTTTTGGATCTTTGACAGGTAGTCCTACGGTAGAAAGGACAATCACCTCACCTAAGGTTTGTAATAATTACCGTTCGGGACAGCCAAGACCGACTTGCTACAAAGCGGACGGTTTAAGCTAGTTTACCCAGGTCTGCCACAGTGCGGATCAGAAGAGCGAGTTTTTAGACAATCCCAGAGTAAAAGACAAGTTCAAGCTATATTACAACCCTCACATGACAGTAATATATCCTGCACAACTTGGTGTTATTCCAGTGACTCTGCCAACCTTATCTAGATACAAGTTACGTAATAACCCAATACCCGAGTTAAAGATCACCCCAAAATGTTTAACAGTCTCATTCCTGCCCCCTTCACGTCTGGCCCTGACGAGAGAAGGCAAGGGTGTGTCGGTTCAAAGACACCACTAATCCTGTTAGCTTACCTCCAACACCAGGAAAGACGTTACCTAGTCTTTCGATACGGGAAAAGCTATCTCATCCACACAGATTTGGCACTAAGAAGAACCTGAAGACCAACCAAAGGTTCCGGAGGAAACGCAACTTAGCCAGATGCCTGTTCAAGCTCTTCGAGCCAGATCCTCGTCCGTGACAAGTGTGATTTGTCTGTATGCCCCGAGAGCTTATGTGTGACAGTCAGTTGCGCAAGTGTTTATGAGTAGATGATAAGGACCTCAACTCGTCACCAACACCAGTGCCAGTGCTCGTTCTTACCCGGATCTCATCTTCTACCTTCTTTAAGTGCCTCTGTGTTTCTCGTAGTGGTAACAGTGATTATTGTGAGGGTTTAGACCCAGATATGCCGAGACTCTATTAATTTATTAACGTAACCAACTCGAAGTCTTGCTTTACGCTTCCCTTTTATTAATCATTGTTATTCCGTTTGCTGGAGAACATACCACACCTGTCTTACACCGGAGATTTATATATAAATACTTTCTCGAGTCCGGCCTCCCGTGACTCATTGAAGACAAGATATAGATATATTATATCCTTATTAGAATATCATATACATTGACACGTAACTTGAGAGTTCTCGTCGCAGATCTGAGTTTATACGTTCCTATCACTTGGGTCTAGTACAAAATAGTGAATCTTGTCACAGAAAGATAAGCCTTCAATCATTAAATCTAACATTAATATTTATTTGAGGTATCCCTAGATACGGAATTTGCTTGTGATTTATGAGTGCTATTACGTATATGATTTAACTTTGCTTGTGTAATTCCTGAGTAGCTATAGCTCTTTATCATTTATGACATATTTTAACTATCTCTTTTGAGTTATTTTTATTGATGTATATTAACTTATTGACCACTATTTATTTATGTGGATCCATCTTGACCTCCTATATATACCTAACCATTATTTTGTGTACGAGTCCTGTGTGACCACAGAGAGAGAACCTATAATCAAGAACCCTACTTTGATAAGAATAACACAATTGTAATTCTTCCTTGCGTTTATATTGATTGCCTGTTATTTGTTTGGTGCTTTAGAGAAATCAGGTCAGTCTTCGCTCAGTCGAGAGATCCTAAGTTGAATATCACTGCATAATCCCAGATTGGGAATTGCAATCAGAATACACCTCGTTCTTTAGAAACGTGGCATAACATATCCTACCAAACAGACTTACCGCCTGCCTGTAAACGCACGTTAATGGATGCAATAAAAAATACGAAACAAAAGAATAACGGACACAGCTGCCTGGCTGAGCGTGAAATGTCCGCGTTCTGCAGTAAGACACTCATCGTTATATTTATCACTGTCGTCCCTCTCGTCAGCAAGGGAGAGGGAGAGAGATGGAGGAGGGAGATAATATGTAGAGAGGATAGAATACCAGAGAAAGAAGACATAAGAGGGAAAGTGTAAATGAGGGAAAAGAAGAGTACAAAGGAGTACAAAGGAAATCAAGCAACAACATATCTAGTGACCTCTCTAGGCTGCTTGTCCTCCAAAACACTGAGGATCTAAACAGTGGTTTAGAGTGGGTAAGGGAACATTGGATTGAAAACTACTGCCCTGGAGCTAATGTCTGTGGCAGGATTAGAATGTTAATAGGGGACAGATGGGTTAGTATCATAACACAGTTGTATGTGATCTTTCATATATCTGAAAAAAAAAGTCTTAGTAATATACATACGCAATAATCATTGATGAATCTGAGGAGGGAATAGAATATAGTTATCCATTTACAAAAGCAGTCAGTCGCGGGTTTGAGGCAAGATATTTGTCTAGGCGAAGTTGAAAAGAATCAACGCTGCTGTAGTCTATAACGTCTTGGGGGAAGCCCATTCCACAAGTTGACAACTCGATTGAAGAAGAAATTCCAAGAATCCTGTGAGTAAAAAGTTTTACCAATCATTTTGCAACCGTTTCCCCGCGTGTAATTAGATTGGTCGATAATGAAGTACTTACTAATGTTCATATTGTCGATGTCTTTGATGATTTTGAACAATTGAATTAAGTCGCCTCTTAATCTACACTGCGCTAAAGGAAATAGATTTAACTCTCTAAGACGCTCCTCGCTCCTCGTATGGTTTGTTTTTTAGGCTAGGTATCATTTTGGTAACTCTACGTTGAACTTGTTCTATTTTGTCTATATCTTTTTGGTAATAAGGACACCAGGATTGAAAGCAGTATTCCAGAAGAGGGCGGACTTAGGAATTGTAAAGAGTTAGGATAAATTATTTGGATTTATGCTCAAATGACCTGCCTATAAAGTCAATTATTTTGTTTGTTTTCTTAACAACTTCTAATCATTGTTGACTCGGTTTTAGGTTACTCGATATTGTTACTACCAAATCAGTTTCTTTGTCTACACTCTTAACCCTCCAGACTCGGGTGGGTGCTCAGGAGGCCATTAGCTATTGCCACTATGAGACCCGGATGGGCTTTGAGGCACCTACGGATTAATCTAAGGCTTAAACCGGCATTAGAGAAGGTTTTGTTGTCTTGGCGCGTCATCCGTATAACCAACAAGAACACGCAGCCAGCCAGTCACCTGACTCGTGCTTGTAAGCAAGCCTTACGTAAGCTTATATTGATTTTCCTTAGTCCCAAACCATGCATGAAAGCAGATGACAGTGACTTAGGAATGGTCACAATGGTGAAATTAATCAATTATCAATATAATCAATATTATTACATAATACATAATAAATAATCAATAACCAATAATCAATAACAAATTGTTGAACGAATATAAACAGATCGTAGCCGCGGTCGGCAGAGCAGCTCCGCTGCATTCGGACGAAGGTCGGAATTGCCGCCTCACTCACCGTCTTATTTCACACCTCACACAATAACTACACAAAATAGTGTTCTAGTCTTCACTCATCGCACGGCAACGACCATATCTAGCTCTGGTATGCATAAACACTTGGTTAGGTCATTTATTTGCAGAGATATGAGTATCGGTAAATGACGAAATTCGGGGGTAAACAGTTAATTCTCGCCTTTCGTCCTGCTTACTGACCTAAATATTGTTATCATAAATACTGAACTACTGGGTCTAGAGACTTCTAGTTTTCACCAAAAGCAAGACAACGACGAAAACTGATGCTGGATATATATATATAAGCTAGGTTAGGCGATTTTTTTCGTATATAAAAAAGTGCGGAAAAATCCGGAGAATTTTATATTTTACCCGGGTTCGGGCTTGGCGGGAGAATGTAAAGGGCCCGAAGTCCGAGGGTCAAGATGAGTGCCATTCATCGAATAGTTTGGTTTCTCATTTTGGTTTCCGATATGTAGTACTTTACATTTATCCTCATTGAAACTCATTTGCCAAATTTGGGCCCAACATGACAACTTCTCTAGATTGTGTTGCATATCTTCAACTTGTTCTTTTGAGAGTAGGCTATTTGAAATTTTGGTATCATCAGCAAACTTTGAGATTGTACAGGTGAGACCCTTATCTATGTTGTTGATGTAAATTAGAAAGAGAATTGGTCCTAGTACCGATCCCTGGGGTACCCCGCTACTTACATAGGTCCATTTAGATGCATTACTGTTTATGACTACTCTTTGCTTTCTGTTGCTGAGCCAATTTTTTATCCATTTCAACACAGTCTTGTATTCCATGCACTTTTAGTTTTAGTAGTAAACGTTTGTGTGAAACTATGTCAAAGGCCTTTTGAAATCAAGGTATATAATATCTACAGCTATACTCTCATCATAGAGGTTGAGGATATCGTAGAAGAAGTGTAAGAGGTTTGTTAAGCAGGAACATTTGTTACGAAAGCCGTGTTGAGTATCTTTAAGTATGTTATTTTCCTCTAAGTGATTTACGAGTCTGTCTCTTATGAGTGTTTCTATCATTCTACATACAACTGAGGTTAAGTTAATTGGACGATAGTTACTAGGTAAGGATTTGCTGCCTTTTTTAATATCGGTGTTACGTTGGCGAGCTTCCACTGATCCAGACTGCAAGGATTTATTGAATAGCAATGTCAGTGGTTTGGAGAGCTCATCGTTAGCTTCCTTTAGAACTCTGGGTGAGATTGTATCAGGTCCAGGCGATTTATTTACCTTAAGTTTATCTAAACATTTCAATACTTCTCTCTCCGTCATAGTGATATTGTTTAGAACATCTGAATTATCAATCTGAATCGGCGATACTGTAGGGATAATATTAAGGTCTTCTGTTGTAAAAACTGATGCAAAGAAGGTACTCAAAAGCGTTACTCATTTTTGCTTCATCTTTAGTGTAATCTCCTTTCTCATCTACTAACGGTCCAATCGTTGAAGTCACTACTTTCTTCTTCCTGATGTAACTATAAAATTATTTCGGGTTTGTTTTTGCAACACGTAATTCTAGCGTGTTTTTACTTTGTTTAATTCATGTTTTGGCTTTGCGGCGTAGATCTACAAATATCACTTTATTTTCATGGGTATAAGAGATTTGTAATCTACCATGAGCATTCTTTTTAGCAAGCAGACAATCCGCAATGTCTCTATTCCACCACTTAGGCCTATTATTATGTACTGTTTTTCGGTTGTTTAATGGTATACACACATGTACTGCATTCGAGTAAGTGGAGGTGAAAAATCTCCATGATTGGTTTGGATCATCATTGTTAATCATAGAACTCCAGTCGATTTCCTTAAGTATTGCTCTAAGTTTACGGAAGTTTGTAGTCTTGAAATTTTGGACTTTGTCTTTGCTGGTATTGAGTTCGTTGCTATTGAATTTTATATGGAAAGTTATCGTACGATGGTCACTATTACTGAATGCATCACCAAAAAGAAGAAGAGAGATAGAGAGCATGGTTTGAATGGGGGGTAAGAAAGAGCGATGGAGCAAACTTCGAGAAAATTATAAATTAATTTGGGAAAAGGAATAAGGGGAAGATAAGATATACAGTAGAGAGAAGGAAGTGACGTGTGAGAACATGCAGTAGAATATTGGATGGAAGATATCAGGCATTAAACTAAGGTTGATGGAAAAAACAAATGTGATACTGAAAGGAGAAGGGGGGATTCTTCTTGAATTACAGGCTCGCTATCGCTCGCCAGGAACAAAATCGACACCTAAATGGCACGCAAGGTTATATAATCGACAGAAATGGGGCAAATGTTCTTAAAATCGCCAAATAATGGGGCGAACGTCTTAACATTTCAAAAGCAATGGTACCAAAAAGAGGGAGAATACAAATCTTCAAATGGAAATATCCCTAAAAGGCGGAGGAAAACAAATTATACCGATAAAAATGAGAACAGTGAAGACAGATGACTGGAGAGAAGGGAGTATCGAAAACAAAACAATATGGATCATGGAAGACAAAAAACATAGAGTATGAAAGAAAAATAATAAATTAATACAAACAAACCCTAAGAAAACAATGCAAACACAACACACAGGGTAATATCAGCTACCGACACCATTCCTCATGTGTTTTGGGGGCATGACAATTAAGTGAGCATCCATTCCACATCCCGGACACCATTTGTACACCACACACAGAACCTCACACAAATAATACAGTCGGGAGTTTCTCTGGGTCTGGAGAATGTGTGGATCCAGTCTCACTTTATATTAATCTGTCAAACATAACCTGATCCTAATAAACTTTACCAAGCATAAAATATGTATTTCAATTATATTTGATTGGATGAGGATTCGGTTAGATTACGAAGGTTCTAGGTTGAATAGCTTAGGTTCGGTCTAGTTAGGATATTAATTAATTTTATGCAAGGTGATGTATTGGAATACATTAGATGACATGAGGTAAGGTTATGTATGATTAGTCTTTGTAAGGATTTTCTAACATGTTACATTAGATGAAGTTAGAATAAGTTAGACAAGGTGAAGCTACAATTGGTTAGATAAGGTAAAGTTAGAGGAACATATGATACTCTAGCTAGAGTTGGGCTGGGATCAATGAGTGTTCTCGCCCTAGGAAAGGGCACTGGAAACTGTATGAAATAACACAGGACATGTGAAACCCTACCAACGTCAGTGGGAGGGGTAGTGGTAGCAGATGGTGGTGGTATACAGTATGCTCGCCTATATTCTCATTTTGGTCATATTTCGGTGATTATCTCTCTTTCTGTCATATACAGTATATATATATATATTTTTTTTTTTTTTTTTTTTTTTTTTTTCTATATTCCAACTTACTTCCTCTCGGGCATAGGCTGAGAGCCTTAACATTCACCGCTTTACAATGAACAGTGAAGCCCGTGAGGTCTTGTTCCAGCCTAGGGAGTGAGACGTGAAGCACGTAGAGCACAACGAGCACCTGCCATCTTGCCTTCACATGAGGCACGGTGCTCACTCATGGCCCGAAACGACCCATCTCTGAAGCCATCTCGTTCCCGTGCTCCACTGTCTCACCCTCTACACTCGGACTCTCACACTTACACACACACAACGCCACCTGTTGAGCAGATAACTCACCAGGCATTGCACCCCTATAGCATATTTTGAATATGGGAATATTCATACAGTGCTATTTAATCAGGGAACAATGAGGGTATTTTATTGACGTTTCGGTGGGCTTTGTGGTAATGCACTGATACTAGGTACAGCACAAATTCCATCCCAATAATATCTTCCCATTGATACATCGGGATTTGAACCCGGACCTTTGGATTACCAGGCCAGTGGCAAGACCACTCCACCACACCTCCCCATCTCTATTATATATCTATTATAT
>JBAKBP010028938.1:0-27858 GCA_037953745.1 Lithodes maja
CTTATCTTTCACACCCTTACTGTTTCCCTTGCTACCTTCCCTAACTTTCTTGACTTCTTTCCAGAACAGTTTCTTACTCTCCCTCCATTTTACACTCAGATTCCTTCCAAATTCCTCATCTACTCTTCTCTTACTTTCCTTCACTACTCTCTTCACCACCCTCTTACTCTCCACGTACCTCGCTCGTTTCTGTCTCTCGGAATCTTCATTCCCTCTACTACCCAACCACTCTCTATATGCTTTCTTCTTTTCTTCCACAGCTATTCTTACCTCTTCTGTCCACCATGCTGTACCTTTCACTCCCCTCCCTCTTCTCCTCACTCCACACACCTCCTCACATGCTGCACAGATCTCATCCTTAAACACCTTGCTCATCTCCTCCACTTCCTCCATAACTTCCAGGTCGAACCCACCTAGTCGTCTTTCCACTGCTCTCCTGTACTCCTCCCTGACTTCCTCCTCCTGCAATCTCTCCACCCTCCTCACCATTCCACCCTCCTCTCGCCTCCCTCCCGCTCTCCTCACCCACTTCTTTTGTATCCTAACCTTAGCTACCACTACATAATGATCAGACAGACGCCCTCCAATACCCCTATACACCCTAGCATCCATCACAGATTTCTTCATTCGTTCATCCACACATACATAATCAATCAATGACTTTCGTTCCACCACTGTCTTATCCTTCATCGTCAACATCCGTTTCCACGTGTACCTGTGGATCATTCTGTGTCGGAAGAAGGTGTTGGCTATCCACAGCCTCCTCCCCACACATACGTCCACAAGTGCACTACCATTCCCATTCACCTCTGATGGTACCCCCCACCCTCCCACCACTCCCTCAACTTTCCTATCACCCACCTTACCATTCATATCCCCAATCAGAAATATTCTTTCGTTCTTGTCAAACTTCTCCAGGCACGCCTCCACATTCATCCAGAACTCCTCTTTCTTTCTTTCAAGTATATCCTCTGTCGGGGCATACACGCATACAATCACCCACGTTTGTATTCCTACTTTCATTCTCACCCACACAATCCTTGAACCCACAGACCCATACTCTCTCTGAAGTCATGTGACCTTTTAACCCCCATTGTGTGCCGTGTTATCTGTTAGAGAGGCCTGTAAACACAATGTAACCCGTATCTTCCCATTATCTCCGGATCTTGTTCTAACTTACGGTCGGTATATAAGTCCTTAATGCTAATAAATAAGACTAGTCCTCCCTACATATTACTGATCAAGGTTATGTTAGTATCGGTATGTTTTTTGCTCGCTGTGGTCAACTGTTAAGGGGAGGTTTTAGTTTGTTTCCTACTCCTCCAGCAATCTTAAAATTTCACCCCCTTGACCCCCTTTAAAGATAAATGTGTACATTTTTCGGTAGAAAAATGTCCCGGCCGATGGCCGATTACTCTTAAATTACAGGCTCGCTATCGCTCGCCAGGATAAAATCGACACCTAAATGGCACGAAAGGTCTTAAAATTGACAGAATGGGGCGGAAATTCTTAAAATCAACAAACTAATGGGGCAAACGTCTTAAAATCTCAAAAACAATGGGGCTAGACATGAGGGAGAAAGGGGTCAAGAAAAAAGACCCTCAAGTGGATATCTCCCCTTTAGGGCATGTTATTTTATGGTTTAGTTTTTCCTTATTACTACGCGTTTTGCTCGCTGTGGTCAAATGCTATATGGGGGCGTTATTCGATCTAGTTATGCCATTTTCATTAGTACCGGTGTATAAAGTACAGTATATTTGTTTTCGTTTTTTTCTTAACTGCTATCAAGCTTAATAAATAATATCCCCGAGAACACCCCCCCTTCGAGATTCAGTTGTACGTACATGTTTCGGTAGAACAATTGTCCCCTCCTAAATTACAGCTTTGCTATCGCTCGCCAGGAAATAATCGACACATGAATAGCACGAAAGGTCTTAATATTGTCAAAGAAATGAGCGAAATGCTTAAAATTTGAGAACTACGAAAGAGAAGGGGTTCAGAAAAATACTAATACTTCTTAACCCCTTCTATAGCGACAACGTATTGTTTATTTGATGTCAGCTACATTTAGACCATATTATTCAGCTTAGGAAGGACGTCTACCAATTAAAGGCTACAAAATATCCCATCAATACTTTTACCTACCACATATCCTTCCTAAGCTTCATAAAATTGTCAAAATGTAAGTGAAATAAAATGAAAAATACATCGTCGGTAAATAAGGGGCTAAAAGTGTATACTATAACTGGGACCTGTGGATGTTGTGTTCGTAGTGCGTTATCGTGGTTATCTGGCCTTGGTTTGGGGGGGGGGGGGGGGGGGTCGTTTTTTTTTTTTTTTTTTTTTTTTTTTTTAATCTTATAGGAATGCATACACACATATATGGGAATGTGTTGTAATGTGTGCGTACTTACAATCATATGAATAGTATTTTTTAATGATGCGAATATTTACTCACTCTCTCTCTCTCTCTCTCTCTCTCTCTCTCTCTCTCTCTCTCTCTCTCTCTCTCTCTCTCTCTCTCTCTCTCTCTCTCCATGTTTGCGCGTGCCTAGAGATAAACTTAAACATGGGTAATTTCAAAGTTACTATTAAAGTGTATTAAAGATTGCATGTTTGCGCAAGTCCAAAGTATAATGACCGTGAATTTATGGAAAGCATGTACTGCAGTTTAAGGGGAAATTTCCTCTTGAGGGAGTTTTTTCTTGACATCCTTTCTCCCTCATGTTTAGCCCCATTGCTTTTCTAATTTTAAGACTTTCGCCCCATTATTTTGATGATTTTAAGAACTTTCAAACCCATTTCTAGTCAATTTTAAGACCTTTCGTGCAATTTAGGTGTCGATTTTATCCTGGGCGAGCGATAGCGAGCCTGTAATTTAAGAGGAACCGGCTTCAGCCGGGACATTTTTCTACCGTAAAATGTACAAATTTATCTTGAAAGGGGCTCAAGGGGGGTGTAATCTTAAGCTTGATGGATATCTAGAGACCAAACTAAAAACCTCCCCTTAAGCATGAATGTATTTCGGCAATACTGTGTACATTCCTGTCTCTGTACAATTTTGCCTAATAAGTGATGTCTCGGCACCAATTATGTTTTGATCAATAATTGGTATCAGCAATATTTACATATGATTTCTTCTTTTTAAGTGAGATATACACACATGTTCCTACACTTGCCCGCAATATTAAACATCTGACAGACATTAATACAACACAGAGTGAGCCAAACGTAATGACAGCTGAGACAATGACTTTTTAGCGTACAAACTCCAACAGAGAGAACTGGTACAGAAAAACTTCCCATTATGTCATTACAGTTGTGTATCTGCATAGTATTAACCCTTTAAAGATCCACTACGCATTCCTTTTCTGGTTTCTGGCTATTATTAAACGATTTTATTCAGATTAGGAAAGGTATATGGAAGTCGGAGGGTTAATGGAGTCTTTATTCTTTAAATTGTTACGACTGGGGTTCAAATATATCAGGGCTCTTATTCATTGGACTAGTAATGGCATAAATGTTACAACGGAAAGCGCTAGCTCCAACCTCTGATGTGTATTCCCAGTGAACAAAGAACACAAATACTCTACAGAGTTCTATATGCAATAATAGGCTATCAAACTCTCAATAAATGTGCGTCTACTCTAGGCTTAATGTTATGTGAAAACAGCCTATTACTACCTATAACCGAAGGTGCTTGGTTACGGTATGCAAAGTAAGGTGGTAAGAGAAGTTACAGCTTACGTTACTTTAATCAATAAATGTCAGGCACTCCTGCATGAAAGAAAGTGCACTAAAGTCCTTCAACACTAACAAGGAATCTTCTTTAAATGTTAGATGCTATAAAGATGCTCGTATCGGAAATGGAACCCAAAAAGGCAGGCAGCGGAACAATGCTCGTGCAGGCTATGCACACAAAAAGGCAGAATATATAATGCCGTCGGAGCCAAGAATATCCTAAACACTACAACAATAATAATAATCGCCACGACAATGCAGTATTCCTATCAACAAAACGAGCCTAAGTCGTTTGTGTCTCCATACATCAAACTAGGCTGCGAAATGCTTGTGTAATCATAAAAGGGTATGCATAAAAAGAGTAATTGGTTTAATATACTTAATGTCTACTGTGACTGATAAAGTCTAGCTAGAGTCAATGATACGAGATACTGGTGCGCATGGCATGCCGCATAGCCTAGTGCAAATCTCAAGTCTGTGCGTCAAATATTACGTTATAATGAAGGGTAGCTCTCTTGAGAAACCTTAATACCGAAGTATTAAGCGTTCTCCTGGCGTACCTCAAAGACAAACAATCGAGACTAGAACAGTGCAGAATGGTATAGGCAAAAAGCCCTCATTCGTGCATGCTCTACTCTCAATGGCACACAGACTAGAATTTACTCAATCAACTCCAGTTCTCAGGTATGTCGTGCAGCTTTTAACTAAAGCCAGCACTCATAGGAAACAATACCTTATAATATCAGACTCCTAGTCTAGCATTATCTAATCCAGCAGAACACTAGTAATTATAGGAAGCGGCAATATGAAAGCCAACCAATGCTTCGTGATCCACTTATCTTAACAACTAACATACATAGGTTATATCAGACCTTAACGCACAATACAACTGGCCAGCATGAAGCTGATTTTGCAGAGTTAACCAGAGGGGGTATAATATTAATAAAAGGTGGTGAAAGATATGGAAAATGAGAGAGATAGGCAGAGGAAAAGATTCTCAGGTACGGAGCGGGGACAGATAGCAAGGGAAAAAAGATGGGTGCGTTCTAGAAACCAGATCTGAGGGAGAGAGTGGCGAGGAACTGTATATATACTCGCACTAGCTCGAGCCGCGTGGGAAAAAAGCGGTTACAAGTCATCTAGCCACTAGCAAGAGCTTGCAGCATGGTAAGGGCCTCTCTCCACCAACCCCCGCGAGGCAGCCAGCCGTGACGTCATCGAGCGGGACAAAAAACACTGCACGCCCCCTCTCACTCTGTTCTACTCTCTCTCTCTCTCCCAGATCCCATCATTACTAGTTAATGATAAAACATATACTTTACAATTAA
This sequence comes from Lithodes maja, assembly GCA_037953745.1. Classification (NCBI taxonomy): domain Eukaryota; kingdom Metazoa; phylum Arthropoda; class Malacostraca; order Decapoda; family Lithodidae; genus Lithodes; species Lithodes maja. Next base: position 5,070 of record JBAKBP010028938.1, read on the forward strand.
ATATATAAAGCCTTGACATGGGTGAAAACAAAGAGCCTTTCTGGACTGCCCATGACACAAGCTTTCATATGAAATAAAGCACACTCTAATACATAAACTGTAGCCCCATCCACTGCCCTGGCGATCCTAGTGAGTCACTGTAGGACAAGCCATGCGGTTCTAACGGAGTGGTTAACGTCACACCCCCCCCAAGATTTTTCTCAGAGGCCCCAAGGCTCACAACAATCTGATGGTTAGAACCCATGCTGTATATCCACTTCCCATCACCCAGCGGCAGTAAAATATCTGGCACAGTTCTTCAACAAAACATATTTCAAAATTATAACCCTCCCAACACAATAGGTTAAATTATATGTAGTTATGCTCCTCAAGAGCGAGCTTCTCTAGCCCAGCATTCTGAGAGGAGTGCAACTCAGAATTACTGCTATAGCATACTGAAAAAATTTGACTATCAAAGAAAGTTTTTTATTTGATTTTTATGTTTATAATTTGTTTATTTCGGCTGCACTATTGGGGCAAGCCTATTTTTCTTCTATACCAAACGCTCAACTCCTGCTTTACGACCCAATACGCTGGGCTACAACCGCGAGCCAACAAGCACCAAGCGCAAAATACTATTCAAACTAAAGCAGGAGGCTACCCGTGTGTCAATCTACCCAGGATCATATACCCTTGAACGACCATCTGCAACCACGTTGTCACAACCGGCAATATGGCGTATGTCCAGGTTATATACCAATAACCTTAGTGACCACCTGGTCAGCCTCATATTCCGATTGTGAAACTGGTCCAAGAACTTGAGAGGGTGATGATCTGGGTAAACTACAACGACCGGACCATAGGCTGGAACACAGACCTCGAAATGCCTCAGAGCAAGTACAACCGCCAGCAGCTCCTCCTCGACAACAGAGCAGCTCCCCTGGGCCGAATTGTACTTCTCCGAGCAGAAACTAACAGGATGCTCCAACCCATCATCGTCCTTTTCCACAAGGACGGCACCAGCCCCCACACCACTAGCCTCCGTTGCTAGTTGGAAAGGTAGGCTAAAGTCAGGGGCCCTGAGGATCGGGTGAGTGCACAACAGGTGTTTTACTTCTCTAAACACCTTCTCACACTCAGGCGCCCATTTGAACTTTTTATCCTTCCAGTTATCCTCCACCTGAGCTTGACTGTCCCATTCTCCTTCTCCACCTTGACTGCTAAACGTCTTCACAGGCACAGTGAGAGGCTCAGGGGGGTGCCTCCCATACTCCTTCATGGGATTAACATGACATAACTGATTGCGCTTCCGTCTGTCTGGAGTGGCTACCAAGTAAACCAGGTCCGATAGCTCCTCCACCACCCTATAAGGACCAGCGTACTTCGCGGATAAGGGGTGACCTACAAGGGGCAGTAGAATCAACACCTCCTGACCCACGTGAAACTCCCTGAGTTCAACCTTGAGGTCGTACCTGTCCTTCATGAGGGCCTGAGAGCTAGTCAAATTACGGCCAGCCAACTCCAGACTGCGCAACATCCGTTCTCGACTGTTGAGGACACACTTGAGCATAGAACAAGGTTTTTCTGCGCCCTCCCATACTTTTTCAACCATATGGAGAGGCCCTCTGACACGGTGTCCAAAGACGAGCTCATTAGGGCTGAATCCCAAACTCTCCCCAGGTACCTCCCACACAGCAAACAAAACACATGGCAGGCCAAGATCCCAATCCTTCCCACTCTCAAAGCAACAACAACGAAGCACAGATTTCAAGGCTGAGTGCCATCGCTCTAACACACCCTGGCTCTCCGGATGATACGCAGATGACACAACCCCAACAATCTCAGGCGGCGGCATTGCTTGGACAAAGAGGCTAGAAGTGAAGTTGGGTCCCTGGACTGACTGAAGCCCCTGCGGGTAACCATACCGGGAAAAATATACTAGCAAGCTTCGGACCACCGTCATCGCCGACCCATTTCTCATAGGGTACGCGTCAGGGTACCTCGTTGCTACATCTCTCGACTGTGCAACACTGTCCTCCTTCAACTCTTTCGTCTTTTTAAGCCCATCCTCTGCCTTTTCCACAACAGTTACTGGGTCTTCTTCAGACTCGATATTTGGTCCTAATACTGAGTCCCCGAGAAGGTCCGTTGACACTAAACTCTCAACCGCATCAACTTCCAACCCCTTCTCGGTACCCTTCCTCCGCTGATCTAAAGATTGTTGACCAGAATGTGACTCCCTGGATGCAGGATCTCCGGTGACAACACATGCCATAGGCTGCACCGGACACTTCTCAACCCACTCCTGCTCCTCCCTACTCACGTCGGCCAGCTTCTCGGCAACGACCAAGGGTGGAGCCTCAGAAGTAGGTCCCGCAAAGTCGTTGCCGAGAAGGAGGTCGACGCCCCCAACAGGTAACTTCTCCACAATTCCTACATCCAGGTCACGAGTCACACCATCAACCTCCATCTTCATTCTTACAAGCGGGTATGACCTTGTTGCATTAACTCCCTGAACCACAACCACCCGCGCCGTATTTACAGGTTTACCAGTGAAATTTCTCAACAGTGTTTGCGATGCCCCAGTGTCACGCAAAATTCTCACCTCATGTCTTCTACCCCCCCACTCCACACAACCAAGTCCCCTGTGGTCACTAAAGGCATCACGGACAGGGAATAAGCCTTCCGGATCCTTCTGCACTGGCAGTGTATTTACCTCGGAAGAAATGCCTCTAACAAACTCCGATGTCCTCTTGAACACTCCAATGCCGTGAGCAAAAGACACGGCTGCCGGAGGGGGTCGACTAGGGCACTCATTCACCTTATGACCCTCCTGGTGGCAACTAAAACACATAAATTTCGGTTTCGGCTTATACTGTGATGTAAAAGGCCCCTGACTTTTCACATACGGTGTGGTGTAAGGTTTGGATTCAGTTTTAGTTTCATGGCTCTTCTGTTTAAATGTGTCATTGTTACGGGGAGGGGGAGGATAACGGTCCTTAGCACTTACATCGTACTTCTGTGAGGACCCGCAACCCCGAATCAACGACAGCCGTCGATCAGCCATTTCTGCTGTTTCGACTAGAGTTCTTGGGTTTTTCTCCTTTAAGTTCAAAGTTAGATCACCGCCCGTGCTCTTAAAGAACTGCTCCAACATCATTAACTGCTTAATTTCATCAAATGTTGTGACCTTCTCAGATCGGAGCCAGTTTCCCATAGCATCAGACAAGTCCCGGGCGTGTTCCAAAAAGGTGCTATCTCTTCCCTTAGTTACACCCCGGAACTTCAAACGGTACGTTTCTGGTTGCAGTTCGTAAGCCCTCAGGACAGCCTCCTTGAGATCCTCGTACACAATACATAACTCCAAAGGTAACGCATCGTAGGCTTTAAGACCCTTGCCTATTAATCTAGAGGATACAAGTGCTGCCCATTTATTCTCTGGCCACTGGTGTTCCTGGCATTTCTTCTCAAAGCGTGTGAAAAATTCTGTTACACCACTCTCATCAAACACCGGAACCAGTTTCAATAAGTGCGAGAGAGATTGCTCAGGAGCACGGTTACCAGCCCCAAGTCGCTGTCCCGTTGTCTCTACTCGCGACTTCTCTACGTCCCTGTCGGCACAGTACCTAGTCGACTCAGCTTGGATTTTTGCTAGCTCTATTTGCTGCTCACCTGCTCTTTGTTGCTGTTGAATCTGAAGCTCAGATACCCTGATAGCCTTTCTCTCTTCGATCTTAGCTAATTCGAGCTGAAGCAATAATTCTGGAGTTAACCCTTGAGGAGGTGAAGGTGCTACAATGTTTGAAATTACCGGTGGTCCCCCCAGGGGCAACCCACCCTGCCAGTCACCACCCACCTGTGGAAGCGTACCCGGGGTCGGCAAACTACTGGGATGGCTGGGAGTCGAGTGTAGGGGAAGCATGGCCGAAGGGCTCTGAGCACTCAACCCATCTCGCTCACCAGTCACCCTGCCCAGTACACACGTTATCAAGTTATCCCTGGTCATGCTGCTAGTACCCGCATGACCGATAGCTGTGGCCAGGCATTAAAGACCGTACCGATTCACACCCACCAACCGCTCGGCAGTAACAGGCCATTGCAAAAATATCCTAGCATCCTCCTCACAGTTCACCTGATTAACCATATCATCATACTGCTGTTCCTCAGTTTCGACATTACGTACTGTGTCTCCATTCTCCTCTGATCCGGTATAAGACATGATGCTCACAAAAATTTCCCACCTCAATATTCAGAAAAGAAGTACCCCAAACTCTTATACCTCAATATACACACAAACATTCTCGGAAATACTCAAGGGCTATACTATGTTGCGAAAAAAAATATATTCTTGCTGATCCCCGCAAAATATTCTCCAAAACAACAAATGTTCCCTGCTAATAAATGTAGGTTCACCAAATCCTAGGTAAGGTCGCCATTTGTTACGACTGGGGTTCAAATATATCAGGGCTCTTATTCATTGGACTAGTAATAGTCCATGAGCCAGGCCAGATATCGGTACCACCTGGGGTGACTAAACACGAATGGTACTAAAATGTTTATAGAGTGACTGTAAGTACATTAAGATATGATAGCCTTCTCGCACTGGTAGCTTAGTCTAATTTTTTTGATGCAATAGGGGCGCTACCCAAAAATAAAGATTTTTAGCGTGACGCTCGGCGTTTTCCTCATTTTCTTTAAAATCCATCACACAATCATCGCGAAACTTTGAACACCTATGTAGAATTATATTCTCTACCAGAGTTGTTCCTAGGTATTTTTCAAATTTCCTCATATTTCGGAATATACTCTATATTTTGGGTATTTTCCTCTAAATCTAGAATAAATCCTTAAATATGGGGAACATTGAAAAATATATTCTAACAGCTCTTGTAGCTTATTTGATTCTCTACAAGAATTATTCCGATGTGTATTTCAAGTTTCTCCATATTTAGGGGTTTATTTCATATTTGGGGATTTTTGGTTATATTTTGGGGATAATTTATTATTGGAAGGAGCAAACATATGTAGAGTGGTTTCCATGTAATGTGTTTGTTTGTTCATGGTTTAATGGTGATATTTTTTGCAGGTGTGTGTCGACTGTTTGACGGCAGGATGGAACCATCTGCGAGGAAGAGAGCACGGATCGACTGTATCATCCACTGCTCTGATGATGACAGCGATGCTCTGGTGTCACCACAGGATTTGGACTCCTGGAACACATTGCTCAGGGCTGCAGAAATCAGGCAGCATGATCCAGTCCTGGAAGCAGCCAAGGGCCTTGAAGAAGGAGGAATACCACACATACATTATCACCGTAAATGTCGTAGTCTCTTTACAATGAAGAAGTCACTGGATTCTATCCTTGCCAAGGGTGTCAAGATAGAATCAGCAAGCGTCGACCCCAGGAGGAGGGCATCAAGGGATGCCCCTAGTACTAGCAGGGTGTATGCCAAAGGATGTATCTTCTGCGAGAAGTCAAGCAAGTACATAAAAACAACAAAGACAAGGGAGCCACTCATACAGTGTGTTGAGCTACGAGCAGATGAGAAGATTCGCAGAGCAGCAATAAGGAAACTCAACCAGAGAATCCTTGGTTTAGTTAGCAGAGACCTTGTTGCTGCAGAGGGTCACTACCACAAGTCGTGCTACAAACTCTTCACAAAAGATGATTTCCCAGCGGCCGCCAGGTCGGGTGCAGGTGAAAATCAGGAAGAAAGCGAGGAAGCACGCTACGAAGAGGTTGAGACAGAAGCCCTCGAGGAACTCTGCTTGTATATAAGGACCAAATTATTCCCCAACCCAGAGGTACTGCCTATGACAAACCTCACATCTAGGCTTGAGAGATCCATGATGTCCCGTGGTATTATCCAACTGAAACCAGCGACAAAGAAACATGTTCGCCGAAAGATTGAAACCGAGTTTGGAGAATCACTACGCTTTGTCCCAGATGAGAAAGGAAAGCTTCTAATCTATCCACGCAGCCTCTCAATGGACGACCTTGCCCGGCAAGCACACAAAATGGCAAAAGACCTGCAAGAAGCAAGAGCAGCTAACTCTGAAGATGTCTTAACCAAAGCAGGAATGCAGCTGAGGAATGAGATCAATAAACAAGATGTGAGTCAGCCATGGCCTCCCGATACAGATCAGAATGTCATTCCTGCAGCAGTCACTCAATTCCTGCACACCCTGCTGACAGGAGAGTGTGAGTGTGAAACTCCCTCTGAAAGAGCTCAACGTCTTGCCACTTCCTTTGGCAGTGACTTGGTCTTTGCTGTTACCAGTGGCAAGACAAAACCACCCAAGCACGTACTGCTGACCAATGCTGTAAAGTCTTTGACAGGAAACACAGAACTGATCCGAACTCTGAATCGTCTTGGTCACTGTGTGTCTTACTCAATGTTTGAGGAGATCGATACAGCCCTTTGTATCCAGAAGCTGGAATGCTCAAAGGATGACATTCCACTGCCAGCAAACATCTACCCTGGTGTGTTCACAACCCTGGCCTGGGATAACATTGACCGACTTGAAGAGACCCTAAGTGGAGCAGGTACTTCTCATAGAGTCAATGGCATTGCTGTCCAGTCCAAGGTTGCAGGCTCTGTGCCAGAGAAAGTCCTGCCAGAGATTACCAAGTCCAAGATAAGAAGCATCACTCAGACATCATCAATGCTGCCAATATACAATGTTGGGCGGCGGGCAGGGCCACCTAGGATTGAGACTACGTATGTCGACACTACCAAGGAAGTCCAGGATTCAAAGACAAAGAACCATATCTGGCTTCTTACTCGAATGTCAGACCACGAGGACCAGTCCATCAGCAGTTGGACTGGGTTCAACATCAAAATGCGCAGAGACATTGCAGTGGTTCAGGACACTGTAAGCTACCTGCCCACTATCAATGCTCCCGCAACAGAAATGTCCACCGTTAATGAAATCTTGGAACAAACGCATGCTATCATGCAGTCCTTACAGCTTAACAAGATTGTGTGCGTGTTTGATCAAGCACTCTATGCCAAAGCTGCCGAAGTTATCTGGAAACAAGAGAAGTTCAAGAACATTATCATCAGGATGGGCGTCTTCCACACAATCTGTAATCTCATCTCCACCATAGGAAAGAGGTTTCAAGATGCAGGTCTTAGAGATCTGTGTGTGGAATCAGGTATCATCGCAGAAGGATCAGTGTCAGGAGTGATGAACGGCAAGAGGTACAACAGAGCAGTGAGACTACACAAGCTCGTGTATGAAGCACTGATGAGGCTTGCATGGAAAGGCTTCCTTTCATGGCTAGAAGAAAACCATTCAAGGGACATACACCATCTAGATGAAACACTGAAGGACATCAACAGCTTTCACAGCAATGTGTCTCAGGGACTCTTTCAAGAGCTGATGGAGAGTGAATCATGCACACATATCATGAAGCTTTTCCAAGTTTATCTTGAGACCCTCAGAGATGAACACAACCTCTCAGCATTCTGGATGTCATACCTGGACATGGTTGAGATCATGCTGGACTTAATTCGAGCCTCCAGAGAAGGCAACTGGATGCTCCACCTAGGAGCAATCCGACAGATGATACCGTGGTGTTTTGCCTATGACAAAGTGAACTATGCCCGGTTCCTAACCTACTACTATGCCTTGATGTCTCGACTGCCCATTGAACACCCAGAGGTCCATGAACACTTCATGCAAGGTGGCTTTTCGGTCCAGATCGGTAGCAAGAATCCCTTTGGACGGATCCCTGTGGACCAGACAATCGAAGAGACGATCAACAAAGACACCCAGACACCAGGGGGCACAAAAGGCTTCAGCCTGAAAGGCGGAGCTGTCGCCAGGTACTACCTGACATCGGAGTATCGCAGCAGGTACTAAAGGCAGCTCAGGACTATGGTAGTAGGCCAAAAGTATACTGACTTCAGCCACCCAGACCTACAGATGGCCAGGATTAGAAGAGATGAGGCCGATGTCCAATCTTTAGTTCAACTGATGGAGACCAGCTGGTTGAACCCCTTCAACGCAGAGCAAGAAGATCTTGTCAGTTTGTCAACTGCGACTATGGCACCACCAGAAGTTGTCAAAGACCTTCTAGGGGCCTACAGAATAGGAGAGGATGCATATCAAGCCTTCAAGGAAGAGCGCCTGGAGATCGATACGCCAACTATACAGTTTCATGACACGATGACGAAGACGAAACTGAGAACGTTCACTAACATCAGAATGAAGCCACGCTCACAAGACCATGCCAAGGAGGCTATCTTAAAGGCTGACAGGAACCTATTTGGCCAGATGATCCTTGTTGCCGAGAACAGAAAGCTCAAAATGAGTGATGTCTTGGCTCATCCCCTTGGGCCTTTGCCTTGGGCACTTGCCAGCGGTGATGGGTCTCTCCGCAAGACCAACAAGGCTGCCCTAGCAAAGGAGTTAGAGAGGAATGTTTCTCCTGCAGAAGTGATACCCGAGCCCTCTGCTACCATAATTGATGGGATGAGCCTGGTCCACAAACTGAAGGGAAACGACAAAACTTTTTCACAGCTTGCAGGTACAGCACTGAGTCACGCTGTTCATGAAGGTGCTAAGAGCAGGCGCATTGATGTTGTGTTTGATATCTACAAGGAGACATCCATCAAGGATGCAGAACGAGCCAAAAGAAGTGCAGGCACAGGAATTAATTTCAAGAACATTCAACCTGGGCACAACATCCAGCAGTGGAGAAAGTTACTCGGTAGTTCCTCCAACAAGGCAAGTCTTATCAAGTTCTTGGTAGAAGAATGGAAGGCACCACAGCACAGGGAGAAGCTCAAGGACAAGGAGCTGTATGTCACATGTGAGCAGCGCTGCTTCAAGATCACCAAAGAGCAGTGGGAAGAGGCTCCTGAGCTTAAGTCAACTCAAGAAGAAGCAGACACACGCCTTCTTCTCCATGCACTTCATGCAGCAGAATCTGGGAACAAGTCTGTCATCATCACTGCAGAAGATACAGACGTCATGGTGTTGTGTCTTGGCATGTGCCACAAGATCCCATCCCATCTGTTCCAGAAGTGCGGGACGAAGAACCGGACAAGATTCCTGGATATCACCACACTGAGCCGCACACTGGGAGGCAGCGTGTGTGATTCATTGATTGGTATGCATGCCTTTACAGGCTGTGATACCGTCAGTGCATTCGCTGGCCGAGGGAAGATGACGACACTCAAGCAGGTGAAGATGGACAAGACATACCAGGATGCTTTTCACGAACTTGGACGCTCATGGGAAGTGTCTCCTGAACTCTTTGAGAAGCTACAGGAAATCACCTGCCACATGTACCTACCATCTACCCACACAACTAAGGTAAACAAGCTTCGGTATGAGCTGTTCTGTGCAAGACGTGGAGAGGTAGAGTCAAGTCAACTCCCTCCTTGTGAGGACTGCCTCTTCATGCATGCACTGCGTGCAAACTACCAGGCTGCGATCTGGAGGAGAAGTCTTCAGAGCCAGCCATTTGTTGCGAACCCAACAGACTGCGGTTGGATGACAGATGAGGACGGTAAGCTTGCCGTCAACTGGATGCGAGGCTCACCAGCACCAGATGCTGTTATGCAGCTACTGTCTTGCAAGTGTGTGCGGTCATGCGAACTCCCTAAGTGTACTTGCCTCAGCAATGGTCTAAAATGCACGGACATGTGCAGGTTACAGACATGTCAGAACACGGCTATTGAAGAAGAGCCGGTGGCACAACAGTCAGATTCCGAGTCTGATGTAGATGATATTTAGGAGTAGTAATTTGCCATAATAGTATGTACAAGCCCATGGCATGCTTAGTGTGTATTTACAGGACTTGTATTAAATGTGACAATTACTATATGCATTTTGTTGACATTTAGGCATTCCTGTCCCCAAATTAGACATTTTAAAAAATTTCTGAATTTTCGGTAGGGTATGTCTATTCAAGAAGTGATAACGACCATTAAGCTACCAATGTGCAAGGGCTATCATATCAAAACATAAACTAGAGACATGTAGCAAGCTAAAAACACCTAAGAGAATTAGTCACCCCGGGTGGTACCGATATCCCAAAATTCGGGTCTTGGCTCATGGACTATAATGGCATAAATGTTACAACGGAAAGCGCTAGCTCCAACCTCTGATGTGTATTCCCAGTGAACAAAGAACACAAATACTCTACAGAGTTCTATATGCAATAATAGGCTATCAAACTCTCAATAAATGTGCGTCTACTCTAGGCTTAATGTTATGTGAAAACAGCCTATTACTACCTATAACCGAAGGTGCTTGGTTACGGTATGCAAAGTAAGGTGGTAAGAGAAGTTACAGCTTACGTTACTTTAATCAATAAATGTCAGGCACTCCTGCATGAAAGAAAGTGCACTAAAGTCCTTCAACACTAACAAGGAATCTTCTTTAAATGTTAGATGCTATAAAGATGCTCGTATCGGAAATGGAACCCAAAAAGGCAGGCAGCGGAACAATGCTCGTGCAGGCTATGCACACAAAAAGGCAGAATATATAATGCCGTCGGAGCCAAGAATATCCTAAACACTACAACAATAATAATAATCGCCACGACAATGCAGTATTCCTATCAACAAAAAGAGCCTAAGTCGTTTGTGTCTCCATACATCAAACTAGGCTGCGAAATGCTTGTGTAATCATAAAAGGGTATGCATAAAAAGAGTAATTGGTTTAATATACTTAATGTCTACTGTGACTGATAAAGTCTAGCTAGAGTCAATGATACGAGATACTGGTGCGCATGGCATGCTGCATAGCCTAGTGCAAATTTCAAGTCTGTGCGTCAAATATTACGTTATAATGAAGGGTAGCTCTCTTGAGAAACCTTAATACCGAAGTATTAAGCGTTCTCCTGGCGTACCTCAAAGACAAACAATCGAGACTAGAACAGTGCAGAATGGTATAGGCAAAAAGCCCTCATTCGTGCATGCTCTACTCTCAATGGCACACAGACTAGAATTTACTCAATCAACTCCAGTTCTCAGGTATGTCGTGCAGCTTTTAACTAAAGCCAGCACTCATAGGAAACAATACCTTATAATATCAGACTCCTAGTCTAGCATTATCTAATCCAGCAGAACACTAGTAATTATAGGAAGCGGCAATATGAAAGCCAACCAATGCTTCGTGATCCACTTATCTTAACAACTAACATACATAGGTTATATCAGACCTTAACGCACAATACAACTGGCCAGCATGAAGCTGATTTTGCAGAGTTAACCAGAGGGGGTATAATATTAATAAAAGGTGGTGAAAGATATGGAAAATGAGAGAGATAGGCAGAGGAAAAGATTCTCAGGTACGGAGCGGGGACAGATAGCAAGGGAAAAAAGATGGGTGCGTTCTAGAAACCAGATCTGAGGGAGAGAGTGGCGAGGAACTGTATATATACTCGCACTAGCTCGAGCCGCGTGGGAAAAAAGCGGTTACAAGTCATCTAGCCACTAGCAAGAGCTTGCAGCATGGTAAGGGCCTCTCTCCACCAACCCCCGCGAGGCAGCCAGCCGTGACGTCATCGAGCGGGACAAAAAACACTGCACGCCCCCTCTCACTCTGTTCTACTCTCTCTCTCTCTCTCTCTCCCAGATCCCATCATTACTAGTTAATGATAAAACATATACTTTACAATTAAATATATAAAGCCTTGACATGGGTGAAAACAAAGAGCCTTTCTGGACTGCCCATGACACGAGCTTTCATAATGAAATAAAGCACACTCTAATACATAAACTGTAGCCCCATCCACTGCCCTGGCGATCCTAGTGAGTCACTGTAGGACAAGCCATGCGGTTCTAACGGAGTGGTTAACGTCACAAAATTCTGGTGAGTTATCTGCTCAACAGGTGGCGTTGTGTGTGTGTAAGTGTGAGAGTCCGAGTGTAGTGGGTGAGACAGTGAAGCACAGGAACGAGGTGGCTTCAGAGATGGGGTCGTTTCGGGCCATGAGTGAGCACCGTGCCTCATGTGAAGGCAAGATGGCAGGTGCTCGTTGTACTCTACGTGCTTCACATGTCTCACTCCCTAGACTGGAACAAGACCTAACGGGCTTCACTGTTCATTGTAAAGCGGTGAATGTTAAGGCTCTCAGCCTATGCCCGAGAGGAAGTAAGTTGGAATATAGAAAAAAAAAAAAAAAAAAAAAAAAAAAACATAGATTCTTGCTAAACTGTATAAACTCGTCTAATGATAGCCAGCATATACTGTCAAGACGCAACATAATCCTCAAGGGGTTAAATAGGTAAAACAAACTATCAAAGAATAGTGTGAGGCTGTACTGTTTACTTGTCTATATATATACTCAAGTGGTTTGGGGAGATGGTCTAGTTTTCTGTCCCCACCCCCCTCCCCCCTCACGTTTAGCCCCATTAGTTTTCAGATTTTAAGAAGTTTGTTCCATTAGTTTGGTATTTTTAAGACCTTTCACCCTATTTCTTTGTCAATCTTAGAACCTTTCGTGCCATTCAGGTGTCGATTTTTTCCTGGCGAGCGATAGCGAGGTCTCGTTCCAGTCTTGGGTGTGAGACACGTGAAGCACTCAGAACTGTAACCAGCCATTGCCATCTTGCCTTCGCATATATATGGAGCTGCTTCGCCTCCGTTCTTCACTGCCTCATCCCCAAGACTCGGACCCTCACTTTCAGAACGCCACTTATTGAGCAATTAACTCGCTAGACATTGCCCCCCTATAACATATTTTGAATATGGGAATATTCATACAATGCTATGTAATCAGGGAACAATGACGCTATTTTTATTTTTTATTTTATTTTATTTTTTATTTTATTTTATTTATTTATTTATTTTTTATTTTTATTTTTTTTGGGGGGGCGTTTCGGTGGGATTTGTTGTAATGCACTGATACTAGGTACAGCACACATGTCATCCCAATAATATCTTCCCATTGACATATCGGGATTCGAACCCGGGTCCATTGGATTACCAGTCTAGTGACAACTCCACCACACCTCCCCATGGACAATATTACTTATTATCTGCATCCGATACATGTTTCACCTTTGATTGCTACGAGATTCACATTAAGAAGGGCGTTGAAATGACAATTTAACCCTATTTCTTCCGATGGGGTTCTTTTATTAACTTCCTCTGCCTCACTCCATTAGTTTGGAGATTGTATGACGTTTCACTCAATTAGTTTGGCGATAATAAACACTTCACCCCATTCAAGTGTCGATCGTTATTCTGGACGAGGAAGAGCGAGCCTGTTACAGAACTTAGAAGATAGTGGCCTTCGATCGAGACAATTTTTCAACCGAAAAATGCACAAATTTAGGTTGAAGAGGGTCTGGGTGGGCACTATTATGGTTTGATAGCATAGGAGACAAACTAAAATACATGGCTCGAAAATGGCAAAAGCAAGCAAAAGCTTCATCTTCATTAAGGAGAGACGGGTCGTTTTTCTGGTCCCCCTTCTTCCTCATGTTTAGCCTCATTAGTTTTCAGATTTTTAGACGTTTGGTCAATTAGTTTGGTGATTTTAAGACCTTTCGCCCCATTTTGTTGTTAATGTTTAGACTTTTCGTGTCATTCAGGTGTCGATTTTTTTCCTGGCGAGCGATAGCGAGCCTGTATTTTAAGAGGAACCGGCTTTATTTTATTTTTATTTATTTTTTAGTTTCCTAGCTAGACCTCCCCAAACTTAGAAAAACAACCCCTAGAACCCCCTCATGATAAACAACCCCTAGAACCCCCTCATGATAAACAACCCTAGAACCCCCTCATGATAAACAACCCCTAGACCCCCTCATGATAAACAACCCCTAGAACCCCCTCATGATAAACAACCCCTAGAAACCCCCTCATGATAAACAACCCCTAGAACCCCCTCATGATAAACAACCCCTAGAACCCCCTCATGATAAACAACCCCTAGAACCCCCTCATGATAAACAACCCCTAGAACCCCCCTCATGATAAACAACCCCTAGAACCCCCTCATGATAAACAACCCAAGAACCCCCTCATGATAAATTTGTACATCTTTCGGTAGAAAAATGTCCCGGTCGAAGGCCGATCCTTCTTATTACAGGCTTGCTATCGCTCGCCAGGAAAAAATCGACACCTAAACGGCACAATAGGTCCTTTAAAATTGACAACGAAATGGAGCTAAAAGTTTTACAATCGCCTAAGTAATGGGCCGAATGTCTTAAAATGTCAAAACTAATGGGGCTAAACACGAGGGAGAAAGGGGTCCAGAAAAACGGCCCATCTCCCCTTAACCCCTTCTGTACCAGCGACGTCTTTTATATTGGATTTCAACTACATTTAGATTATTATTTGATGAAGCTTAGGAAGGTTATGTGGTAGCTAAAAGGATTAATTGAGATAGTCTGTAGCCTCTTCATCGGTAGACATCCTGATTAAACTGTCTAAATAAATTGTCTAAATATAGCTAGAAAAAACCACGAAAAATGTCGCCGGTACAGAAGGGGTTAAAGGCATTATTACTCGGATCACCTTTCCTATAATCATTGTCACGTCAGAAATCCTCTGACTGCCATCGTGGGAACAAAATTAACCCGATCAGCGTTAACCCTATCTGTACAGAGGGAGGCCTTTCTTTAGCTCCCCTGTTTCACTTCATTAGTTTGTCGATAATAAGACGCTTCACCCCATTCAGGTGTCGATATTTTTTGTGGGCGAACAACAGCGAGCCTGTATCTGCCTGTATCTTAAAAGATATCAGCCTTCGGCCGACACATTTTTCTTTTTGCCCCTTTCACCCGGTTTCGGTTTCTAAATGGAACACCCCATTCATACTTCCCAAATGACCACGACAAGAACTTCAAGGCAGGTTTGTGGCGATGGACTGAGGCTGATAATGAGGTGAACAGGACCACCCCCAGCTGAGAACAGTGGAGAGCCTATCGGGAGGGGGGATCTGTTAACATTTCCTGACAAGAGAGAGAGAGAGAGAGAGAGAGAGAGAGAGAGAGAGAGAGAGAGAGAGAGAGAGAGAGAGAGAGAGAGAGAGAGAGAGAGAGAGAGTATTAACAATAAGCTAAATATACTTAGTGAATGTTAATTTGAGCATCTGTGAACATCTGCTGGCGGTAGTAAAGGGCGTGTGAGCAATGTAGATGGGATATTATAAATGTGATTGATAGAACAGAAGAGGTAATGTTAGGGGGATAGTGGATGTTTTTGGGGTCTATTAATTCATGTATTCATGTATATTTTTAGTTTCCTCGCTAGACTTCCATCAAGCTTAGAAAAACACCCTCTAGATCCACCTTCAAGATAATTTTTTACATTTTTCGGTAGAAAAATATCCACACACATGTCCACACGCACACACATACACATACACACCCACACAACACGCATATTATATATATATATATATATATATATATTATATATATATATATATATATATATATATTATATATATATAATACTAATTGTAGTACACACGGCACCCACACCCCGCACGCACCGCCTCCACACACAGGGAGGCAAAACAGATAAAAAGGTCAGTGTTAAAAATGCAAGGTTAATAAACACGACTTTAAATTGCCGTGACCAGCCCACCCCCGTGCCCTTCTGCCCTCCCTTCTAGTCAGACTCTCAGACTTTTTGCATATTATCAGCATCATATCTTATAAGTTTGTGTTATTTATTTCCTTGCTTTGTTCTTACTTTCGTTTTATGGCTTGTATTTCGTGTTTGCTCGAATAAATTGTATACTTGTGTTTTATAATTTTCTTGTTTGTTTCTTGCTTTCGTTATATGGCTTGTTATTCGTGTTGTCTCTAATACATATCACAATTGTTATCGTTGTTTGCACTTGTTTTCGGTGGTTATATTATTTTCTGTCAACACCTTTCTCTCCATTTTACACATTATTACATACACTAATATCTCTCCTCCTTTCTGTCCTCTCTCTCCTAATTGGACTTTCATTCTCTTTATCATCTCCATTGCTTAGATTTATTTGTTTTGTACTTACTTTAATTCTACTGCTTAACGTTAGAATTATCTATTATCCTCTGTCATTATTACTTCTTTATGTTTACTGCTCTCAAATCTACTATCTGTCCTTGCTATGGCCTTACTTATATTCTATTACAGGATATTCTTGCCATCTCTGCATATTTTGGAATTCCTTGCTTTTTTTCTTACTTTCGCTCTATGGCTTAAGGGGAGATCTCCACTCGAGGGATTTTTTTCTTGACCCCTTTCTCCCTCATGTTTAGCCCCATTGCTTTTGATATTATAAAACGTTTGCCCCATTAGTTTAGCGATTTTAAGAACTTTCACCCCATATTAAGACCTTTCGTGCAATTCAGGTGTCGATTTTATCCTGGCGAGCGATAGCGATCCTGTAATTTAAGAGGAGCCGGCCTTCGGCCGGGACATTTTTCTACCGAAAAATGTACAAATTTATCTTGAAAGGGACTCAAGGGGGTGTAATTTTAAGCTTGATGGAGGTCTAGGGAACAAACTAAATACCTCCCCTTAACAGTATTCTCTCTAACGCTTATTATTATTATTATTATTATTATTATTATTTCTTTATTTTGACTTCTCTTACGCCTTTTATAATTCCTTGCTCATATTCTCAATCCATTGCTGATTATCGGTGTTATTTGTATACTCTTAATTATCACTTGACATATCCTACTTTCCTACTTTCCTACTTTCATTCCATTGCATTGTATCAGTATCATCCACACTTTGTATACTTCCTACCTATGTTTGCATTTGTAATTCTATGTCATTCTTTCCCCATTGATAATTTTGGTATATATATATTTTCCTTTACATTTAACATTTTCTTCTCCGTTTCTCTATGTTCACAGATATATTTTGTTCTCTGTTTCTCTATGTTCACAGATATATTTTGTTCTCTGTTTCTCTATGTTCACAGATATATTTTGTTCTCTGTTTCTCTATGT
The DNA here is from genome assembly GCA_037953745.1 of Lithodes maja. Classification (NCBI taxonomy): domain Eukaryota; kingdom Metazoa; phylum Arthropoda; class Malacostraca; order Decapoda; family Lithodidae; genus Lithodes; species Lithodes maja. The sequence goes on from JBAKBP010028938.1 coordinate 21,980, forward strand.
TCACAGATATATTTTCTTCTCTGTTTCTCTATGTTCACAGATATATTTTCTTCTCTGTTTCTCTATGTTCACAGATATATTTTCTTCTCTGTTTCTCTATGTTCACAGATATATTTTCTTCTCTGTTTCTCTATGTTCACAGATATATTTTCTTCTCTGTTTCTCTATGTTCACAGATATATTTTCTTCTTCCTTTACAAGTTTACACCGAGTTGTTATTGCTTACGTAGGCTTTAACAGGTTTAAAAATCCGTTAAGGGGGCCCACCTTGCTTTTTTTCTCTTCCTCTTCCTCCTTCTTTGGCTTGTATCCATTCGTCCCATTCAGCCTACTGTTTTAAGACGTTTACCCCCATCCAGGTGTCAATATTTTTCTGGCGAGCGGTAGCGTGCTAGCATATATACTGTATATTTTTGTTATGACAGGAAGCTAAATTTGTAAATTTTTCGATAGAAAAATGTCTCCGGCGAAGCCGGATTTCTCCATACAATGCAGGCTCGCTATCGCTCGCCAGTTAGAAATCGACACCTGGATGGGGATAAACGTCTTAAAACAGTTGGCTGAATGGGGCCGAATGGGATACAAGCCAGAGAAAAAGAGAGAAAGAGAAAACAAGCAGGTGACCCCCCTTAAGCATAGTTTCTTATTTTTGATTTAACTATTTATATTGTTTGTGTATATTGTTTGTATATATTGTTTGTGTATATTGTTTGCAGAGTTATCGTATCATATTTATGTTATATCTTGTATGCATCGGGTTTCTTTCCCTAAGGATTTTATGTAACTTGTTTATATTTTTTCCTTATACAGTTTTCTGCATTCTTATGATTTCTTATCTATTCTAATTTATTCTGTTTAACCCCTTCAGCACCATGACGTAATAATAATAATAATAATAATAATAATAATAATAATAATAATAATAATATTCTGGTTACCATTAGGCGATTTCCTTTAGCTTACTATCTACCTCTATGTCTCAAAGGGGCAAATACGATCTCAATAAACCTCTGAATCTCACAGGTCTTTCTTAAACTGCAGAAAATCGTCTAATGTTAGCCAGAATCCAAGGTAGAAAGTCGTCATCGTGCTGAACGGGTAAACCCCTTCTATACCGGCGACGTCTTTAATTTAAGGAGGGACGGTTCACTTTTTCGGCGATTTTTGCATGTATTCATTATTTTTCTAGTTTCCTCCCTAGACCTCCATCAAATAAATAAATAAATAAAAAAAATCCATTAGATTCCCCTTCTAGATTAATTTGTACATTTTTCGGTAGAAAAATGTCCCGGCCAAAGGCCGGTTCTTCCAACATTACAGGCTCACTATCGTTCACCAGGGAAAAAATCGACACCTAAATAGCACGAAAGATCTAAATATTGACGAAGAAATGGGGCGAAAGGATTTAAAATCGACTAACTAATGGAGCAAACATCTTAACATCTGAAAACGAATGGGGCTAAACATGAGAGGGAAAGTGGCCCAGAAAACCGGCCCATCCCCCATTAAATCATATTCTAGCTACTATTAGACGATTTTATTCAGCTTAGGAAGGACGTCTACCCCATAAAAGGCTACTATACAGGCTATCTCAATTAACCCTTTTGGAAACCACAGATAGTTCTTAGACTGCACAACATCGTCTATATATTGCTAGAATGAAAATGTGTAGACGAAAGAATGAGTTAAACCATCCTGTTCGTTCTAATAATGTTTCATACCTGTGTGGCCATTTCTATTATCACATCTTATATACCGTCATGAATTTATACACATGCACTTTCTCCGCTTAACTGTTATTCATGTGGTTAAGGGGATAGTGGTTATATTTTGCTCTGACTCTCTCTGACTCTCTCTCTCTCTCTCTCTCTCTCTCTCTATATATATATATATATATATATATATTATATATACTGTATATACTTTATATATATATTTAATTTACGGTAACCTGGCTAGACCTCCATCAAGCTTTATAAACACCCCCTAGACTCCCCTTCAAGATAAATTTGTAAATTTTTTGGTAGAAAAATGTTCCGGCCAAGGGCCGGTTCCTTCTAGAATTACAGGTTTGCTATCGCTCGCCAGGACAAAAATCGACACCTAAGGGGCACGACAGGTCTTTATATTGACAACGAAATGGGGCAAAATATCTTTTCAAAATCGTCAAACTAAAGGAACGAACTTCTTAAAATCCCAAAGGTGATGGGACTAAACATGAGGGAGAACAGCAACTACCTCACCCTTAACATAAAGTCTGTTTCTGTCACTTCCTCCCATTTGCATAATTAACTTCTTTTAATGTGAACTTTTCTGTATTCTGTATTATGTGTATGCCAGGTATGTATTTATTTATTTAATGTAGACATGTTTAGTTAATTTACATATACAGTTAAGAAAACGTTCAATAATACCTTCGTTGGTAACATAGGTTATTTGTTTTCTAATTTATTATTTTAGTTCGGCCAGGTTAGGTTGATTAGGGCAGGAGACTGTTTCCGATTTGGTTGTGTCCGTTTAGGAGTGTGGCCGGTGCGACTTGAAGCCCTCTATAGGAATAGAATTTCAGAAGGACTTTAGGAAAAATAAAAATACTTAAAAACAAATATTGCCTTGTTATCATATTATGTTTGCACTGTTTCTCCTATCATTATCCAATTTCTGCATTATTATATTTACCTTCTCTCTATTGTCCTCCATATCTCTAACCTCATTTGGCTATTTTCTTGCGTTTACAGCTTCCTCCTTTCACCTTCTGTAGGGGGGTGTTCTGTTATTTTCGCTTTCTTGGTTGTATCCATTCGGTTCCATTCAGCCTACTGTTTTTAGACATTTATCCCCATCCAGGTGTCGATTTTTTCCTGGCGAGCGATAGAGAGCCAACATATTCTGTAGAAATCCGGCTTCGCCGGAGAAATTTTTCGATTGAAAAATGCACAAATTTAGCCTGCTGTCAATTTTTGTTTTAAATATGCTGGCTCGCCAGGAAAAATTCGACACCTGGATGGGGATAAACGTCTTAAAACAGTAGGCTGAATGGAGCCGAATGAATACAACCCAGAGAGAGAGGGAGAGAGAAATGAGAGAAGAAAAAAAACCGAGGTGGGCCCCTTAACCCCTTCAGCACCATGACGCCTCTTTACCTTTGATTCTGGATAATATTAGATAATTGTATGCAGCTTACGAAGAACCTATGTAACTAAGAGAGTTTATTGAGATCATATTTACCAATTTGATTTGTCTATCTATCTATCTATTGCCCGACGCCTAACTCCCGTTAAGGGTGGCCATTCACAAAACGCCCCAAGTGGACCTATTCCCCATGAGGACAATCCATGCCAGTTTATGAAGGACTTACGGGTATGAACACTCAACTCAGAGGCCTTCTAAGTATTTCTAGCACATTTTCTACAGTGGTGGTCGGCTAGTTCATCCACCAACCTGCTTCACTCTTAGGTTAGCAGTAATGATTGTTTAAGGTTGTCTCCCCTAGATGGGTTGCCGGCCAAGGCTGACAAGTCTCATCCACCCGGATTTGTATAAAGTTGTCTCCCCTAGATGGGTTGCCTACCAAGGCTGACGAGTCCCATCCACCCACCATTTGAGTTGTATAGGTAGATTATAAACTAGATAAAATCATCTAATGGTAACCAAAATATGATGAAAGTTACGTAATGGTGGTGAAGGGGTTATAAGGGGCTAGTGGCTGTTTTTTTTTTTTTTTTTTTGTCTATTAATTCATTTATCTATTTAGTTTTTAGTTTCCTCGCTAGACCTCCCTCAAACTTAGAAAAACACCCTCAAGATAAATTTGTAAATTTTTCGGTAAAAAAGTGTCCCGGCCAAAGGCCGATTCCTCCTATAATTACAGGCTCGCTATCGCTCGCCAGGAAAAAATCGACACCTACATGGCACGATAGGTCTTAAATTTGACAACGAAATGGAGCTCAAGGTGTTAAAATCGCCAAAGTAATGGGCCGAACGCCTTAACATCTCAAACCAAATGGGGCTAAGCACAATGAAAAATAAGGTCCAGAAAAACTAGTCATTGCCCCCAACGCTCCATCGCGATATATTCTCTCTTGTCATATAAACCTCAATAGATTATATGTCTGCGTATTTTGTTACTCTTTGGTCTGCCATTTCTTCTTTTCTTGCAGCATTATTATTTCCTCGTCTCCAGTTTATCTTTTATTCCTGTCATTCGCATTTATATATCCTCTCCCAGTGGATTATTTTACTTGATATATATATATATATATATATGTATTTCTTGTAATTACTTTCTAAGCCATTTTCTTTTATTAACTTTACAATGGGTATACCCTGCTAAAATTTTAACCAATGTGTTTGTGTTCCTTTCGTACCTCATTTTATCTATGGTTTTGTTTGTCCATATTAATTGTCTTGCCATTACATTGAATATATCATCTCCCTTCCTCTCTCTCTCTCTCTCTCTCTCTCTCTCTCTCTCTCTCTCTCTCTCTCTCTCTCTCTCTCTCTCTCCCCCCCCCCCCACCCCCCAAGGCCACAACCTCCCCAACTTCTCCCCTTATCTCTTATCAGGCCATCGTTTCAAACTTGGAATATGAAACTAAAAATATGGGTACTGATACAATTATTTCTTCATGGTTATTTCCTCTCTCTCTCTCTCTCTCTCTCTCTCTCTCTCTCTCTCTCTCTCTGAGGCGTGTATTTTCATTTCATCTCTCACTCTCTTTTGATCACAGATTAGGCGAACAAAGGAAAACAAAATAAGTAAAATATCAAAACAGTGATGCTCATGAGTAAATGACACAGACAAAATCTTAAATCAAAATGTTACACTCGGAAATCCTAACTTAACAATATGGAGAGGCTAATTTCTGATAGAAATATAATTATTAGCCTTGTTAGGATACCCTAACGCATTCTTGAATTTCATGCTGGTTGTTAATAGACGATTTATTAAGTTATTGGTCTGTGGGAGACAGGGATTTAAAATAAGATGGATTTTATCCCTTGATTCCGAGAAGCAATCCACATATATATATATAATATATATATAATATATATATATATATATATATATATATATATATACTATGTTTATAGGGTGTTACAGTACCATCTGCCTCTCTCTCTCTCTTATCCAAACCTTTCATTTCCACATGTTTATTGCTATCTCTCTCTCTCTCTCTCTCTCTCTCTCTCTCTCTCTCTCTCTCTCTCTCTCTCTCTCTCTCTCTCTCCCTCCTCCTCCTCCTCCTTCTCCTGACCTACTTATCCTCCCTGTTTCATTCGTCATTTACATAATCTGTTATTCTTTTGCAGTTTCTCTTCAATATTTCCCTCCATTTTCTACCGCGTTCTTCCCTTTCTTTTCACCTGTTCGGTTTTCTTGTTTCTGCTCTTGGTTTTCACCATTTCTTTGAATCATTGTAAAACTTGATTCCTTTAGTACATATGGGTATCTACTATAACATCCACTCCCTTTAAATATTAATAATTATAATTCATTATAATAGTAATGATAATAATAATAATAATAATATAACAATAATAATAGTAATAATATAACAATAATAATAATAATATTAAAAAAGAAAGAAAACAAAACAAAATAATAGTAATAATAATATTAAATTAATAATAATAATAGGCTACTTTTCAATATTATGTAGTTTTATATAATTATCAAAACAATCACTTCTTACAGAGGATTTCATTGGCAATATGCTTTAGTTTCTTATCATCATCATCTGCTTGTATTTTTTCTTAATATTTCCATAATTGTATCATTTTGTTTCTTTAGTTTGACCTGCATAACTTACATTGTCATATTTCAATTGTCTACGTCTTTTTTCATATCGCTTAGCTAATTATGTTTTCCATGTAAT
>JBAKBP010028939.1:0-27856 GCA_037953745.1 Lithodes maja
GTAGGGGACAGATGGGTTAGTAACTGAGGGGGGGATAAAATAAAGTTATTCATTTACAAACGCAGTCAGTCGCGGGTTTGATGCGAGATATTTGTCTACGCGGAGTTTAAATGAATCAACGGTAATGCAGTCTATAACGTTTCGGGGAAGCCCATTCCACAAGTTGACAACTCGATTGAAGAAGAAATTCTTAGATTCGTGTGAGTTAAAAGATTTACCAATAATTTTGCAACCGTTTCCCCGCGTGTAATTAGATTGGTCGATAGTGAAGTACTTACTACAGTTCATATTGTCGATGCCTTTGATGATTTTGAACACTTGAATTAAGTCACCTCTTAATCTGCGCTGGGTTAAAGGAAATAGATTTAATTCTCTAAGACGCTCTTCGTATGGTTTGTTCTTTAGGCTAGGTATCATTTTGGTAACTCTACGTTGAACTCGTTCTAGCTTGTTTATATCTTTTTGGTAATAAGGGCACCAGGATTGAACGCAGTATTCCAGAAGAGGGCGGACTAAGGAATTGTAAAGGGTTAGGATAACGTCTTTGGATTTAAGCTCAAATGACCTGCCTATAAAGCCAATTATTTTGTTTGCCTTCTTAACAACTTCTGAACATTGTTGACTCGGTTTTAGGTTACTCGATATTGTTACTCCCAGATCGGTTTCTCTGTTTACATTCTTAAGCTGAGTGCCATTCATCGAATAGTTTGCTTTCTCATTTAGGTATCCGATATGTAGTACTTTACATTTATCCGCATTGAAACTCATTTGCCAAATTTGGGCCCAACATGACAATTTATCTAGATTGTGTTGCATATCGTCAACTTGTTCTTTTGAGAGTACGCTATTTGCAATTTTTGTATCGTCAGCAAATTTTGAGATTGTGCAGGTGAGACCCTCATCTATGTCGTTGATGTAAATTAGAAAGAGAATTGGTCCTAGTACCGATCCCTGGGGTACCCCGCTACTTACATTGGTCCATTTAGATGCCTTACCGTTTATGACTACTCTTTGCTTTCTGTCGCTGAGCCAATTTTCTATCCATTTCAACACACCGTCTTGTATTCCATGCGCTTTTAGTTTTAGCAGTAAACGTTTGTGGGGAACTTTGTCAAAGGCCTTTTGAAAATCAAGGTATATAATATCTACAGCTTTACTCTCATCGTAGAGGTTGAGGATATCGTGGAAGAAGTCTAAGAGGTTTGTTAAACAGGAACGTTTTTTACGAAAGCCGTGTTCTATCTATCTATCTATTGCCTGACGCCGTGATCCCCGAAGGGGTGGGCACGAACGAACCGCCCCCATGCACCTCTGTCCCCAGTCAGTCGACGCCCCTCCCCCCAACCAGCACCGCCTTCGTTCATGTAGTTCCTCACTCCATCCTTCCACCTCATATTCGGTCTACCTCTCCCCCTCTGTCCCTCCACCTCGCTCTCGTACACCCTCTTAGTCATTCTCTCGCTTTCCATACGTTCCATATGGCCGAACCATCTCAAGTTGTTCCTTTTCACACTTTCCAGCACATCTACCTCCACACCACACCTCCTTCTTACTTCCTCATTAGTCTGTCTATCCCTCCATGTAACTCCGCACGCACTCCTTAAGTAATTAATTTCCACTGCTCTCACTCTTGGTCTGAGTCTCTCAACCAACGTCCATGCTTCGCTTCCGTAAGTCAGTGTCGGGATTACCACACTGTCATGCAAGGACTTCTTCACTTCCATACTGACCACCCTATTTCTTGTTACTGCTTTTAGCGTTCCTACAACCCTCTTCCCCTGTTGTACCCTCTCCCGCACCTCTTCATCCATAGTCCCATCTTTACCCAACATACTATCCAGATACTTAAAAGAGTTGACGATCTCCATAGCCTGACCGTTCAGCTTCACCTCACACTCTGTGACTTCACCCCTTTCGAAGACCATAACCTTGCTCTTCCCCGTATTTACCTTCAAATTCCGTTTTTCGCACACTGTTCCAAACTCATTTACCAGACCCTGCAACTCCCATTCATTATCACTCATCAGAACTGTATCATCCGCAAACAGCAGTATAGGTAGCTTCCACTCAATTCCCTCCCTTTTCAGCGATACACCAACATCCACTGCTCTTGATAGTATTTCTTTCATAACTCCATCCATATATACAGTAAACAACCACGGGGACATCACACACCCCTGTTTCAAACCAACATTCAGGTCAAAGAACTCGCTCTGCTCACTCTCCACACATACTGCCGCCTTTGCACCCTCATACATGCTCTTCACTGCTTTCAGCAACTTGCCCTCTACTCCGTATATTCTAAGTACTTTCCACAAACCTTCTCTATCCACTCTGTCATAGGCCTTCTCCAAGTCTATAAAGGCAACATACACCTTTTGTTTCTTCTCCAGATACTTCTCCACAACACAATTCAGGGTAAAAATCTGATCTACACATCCTCTTCCCTTCCTAAAACCTCCCTGCTCGTCGCCTATCCATTTCTCCGTTCTCACTCTCACTCTCTCAATCACTACCCTACTGTATACCTTCCCTACTACGCTTAGAAGACATATTCCTCGGTGGTTACCACACACTCCTCTTTCCCCTTTGCCCTTATATAGGGGGACTATTATGCCAGTCTTCCAGTCATCGGGTGCACTCCCCTTCTCCCATGCTAGTTTGCACATTTTCCATACCCATTCTATCAATATCTCACCACCATACCTCAACATTTCCCCACACACTCCATCTGTTCCTGGTGCTTTCCCCAACTTCACTCTTTTCATGGCTTCCCACACTTCTGACCTCCTGATCCCCACCTCCTCCTCCACTACTTCTCTTCTTCTCCCTCCCATACCATATCCAGCTATGTTTGCTGGCTCTTCATTCCTTTCATTTAGCAACTCACTGAAGTACTCTCTCCATCTTTCGACTCTCTCTTGCTTCTCGGCTAGCATTCTCCCATTCTTATCTTTCACACCCTTACTGTTTCCCCACGAAAGCCGTGTTGAGTATCTTTAAGTATGTTATTTTCCTCTAAGTGATTTACGAGTCTGTCTCGTATGACCGTTTCTAGCATTTTACATACAACTGAGGTTAAGCTAATTGGACGATAGTTACTGGGTAGGGATTTGCTGCCTTTTTTGAATATCAGTGTTACGTTGGCTAGCTTCCACTGATCAGGCATAGTTCCAGACTGCAAGGATTTATTGAATAGTAATGTCAGTGGTTTGGAGAGCTCATCCTTAGCTTCCTTTAGAACTCTAGGCGAGATTGTATCAGGTCCAGGCGTTTTATTTACCTTGAGTTTATCTAAACAATTCAATACTTCTCTCTCTGTAACGGTGATATTGCTTAAAACATCTGAATTATCAATCTGAATCGGCGATGGTGTAGGGATATCACTGAGGTCTTCTGTTGTAAAAACTGATGCAAAAAAGGTATTCAGGGCATTACTCATTTGTACTTCGTCTTTGGTGTATTCTCCATTTTCATGACTAACGGTCCAACAGTTGAAGTAACTACTTTTTTCTTTCTGATATAACTATAGAATTCTTTCGGGTTTGTTTTACTTTGATTCGCAATATGTAACTCTAAGGTCTTTTTACTTTGCTTAATTAACTTTTTGGCTTTGCGTCGTAGCTCTACAAATTTCACCCGTTCTTCGTCATTTTGTGAAGATTTTAATCTATCATTAGCAAATTTTTTAGCAAGCAGGCAGTTTGAAATATCTTTATTCCACCATTTGGGCTTATTATTATGGCCTGGACGCCGTATTTTCGATGGTATGCAGTCTTGCACTGCTTTTAGGTAAGTGGTTTCGAATAACTTCCAAGATGTATTTATGTCGTTATTGTTAATTAAAAAGCTCCAGTCAGTTTCTTTAAACATCGCTCTAAGTTTATGGAAGTTTGCTTTCTTGAAATTAGGGACTTTTTCGATGCTACTATTTGGTTCGTTACTAGTAAAATTTAAAGTGAAAGTTATCGTACGATGGTCGCTGTTACTGAATTCATCACCAACATTCAAATTCTCTATTAATTCTTCTTTTGTTGCAAGTACAATGTCAAGAACGTTATTACCACGTGTTGGCGTTCGAACAAATTGATAAAGCGAACTCTCTTGCAAGTTCGTATACAAGTCATGTCCGGAGTGTGAAGTAAGGGTATCGTCCACTTGGTCACAGGTAAATTAAAGTCGCCAAAAATTACGGTATCTTGTGAGTTACTTACATCTGCAATTTGTTCGTAAATTTCTCGGTCAGTTTGCACTGATTGAGCTGGAGGTCTGTATATTAATGCAAGTATTATTTTTGTACCTTTATTATTCTTTATTAGCACAAAAGATGCGTCGACGTTCACAATTTGAGGTTTTGACAAGAGGGTAGGGTTAAGACTTTCTTTGATATAAAGTAAAACGCCACCTCCATTTCGATTTATTCGGCTTTTCTCAAACATTACATAACCGGGAAGTGAATATTCTGCTAAAAAGTCTCTATCTTCTGTATTGAGCCAAGATTCTGTTATGCCAATCACATCATAATTTTCTGTAAACACTAGCTCCTCTAAATCTGAAAATTTATTGCGTATGCTACGAGCGTTTGCATATTTAAATTTAAATTTAAATTTTAGAACTCACGGAACGCTCTTTAATAATATGTTTGGTTCTTGTCGGATCTACATTTATGTTCATGGCTGTCCTCGGTCCTGTCTTCGGTCCTTATCGCTGGTGGTCCTCGGTTGCCTCTGTTTTTTTCTTGGCGTTGGATGATTTATGTCACTGCTGCTTCTTCTCGGATGGCGTTTTTTGATCCATGGCTGCGGACTGCTTCGTGTAGGAGACGACCCATGCGTGCTGAACCCACAGGGTTTAGATGAGTGCCATCCTTGCGGAACAGAGTAGGCTGGTTGTAGAAGTTGTCCCAGAGGTTGATGAATTCAACTTCTTCCCTCAGACACAAATATTTTAGTCGGCTATTTGTGCTGAAGGCCTTGTCGTAGAATTTGTCAGGTGCGTCGATCTTGGGGAGAATGCCTGAGAATCTGAGATGATGATATTCCTTGACTTGTTTTTGTAGTGCTGGATCATCTTGCGATATTTCTCCATCAACTCTTCCGATCTGGTGCGCATGACGTCATTTGAACCAGCATGGATGACAAAAAGGGTATTTTCATTTGCATCCTTTGTGGTATCTTCGAAGGCTTCCACAATGTCGTCCAGTCCAGCTCCTGGGATGCAAAATCTTTTCCGTTGATTTGGGACTCTGTCGCAGAACTCTTCGACCTGTCCTCGTAGGATGGAATCCCCAACGAGCCTGGTCTCTTCTGGTTCGTCTTCCATCTCTACCAATATCTCAAATCTGTTTGACATTGTGACTGGTAGATGAGACCTTTTCTGCGTTGGCCGTGCACCGTTCCTCACTGGTGTAAATCCGGAAACCTGTGGTGGCGGGACTCTACGTACAGGTCGGGGAGAGGAGTGGTTAGAACGGGGGCGAGGGGTTGGTACTGTTCGTGCTAGCAGGCTTCTTGCACGAGGAGTGGGGGAGAGACTAAGGTGAACAGGGCGGCTGTCCTGGTTTGATGTCGGCTCAGGTTCGTCAGAAGCATCTGCTGCAGTGTCTACTGCAGGTGTTGGATTGTTGGCAGATGACGTTGGGGCGGTGGTGGATGCTGGAGTTGAAACAATTGGAGTTAGTGATACTCCAACGTTGAGTGTTACAAACTCTTGGAGTGATTCCAGCTTCCTGGTGAGGGCGTTGATCTTGTTGTGGGCTTCATCCAATTTTGCTGTCAAATCCTCTCGTTGCTGGCAGTCGGCAGACTTGTGGATCGGCAGGAGCAAACATGGAAGCACCAAACCTACCGGCGCAGTTCGTACAGGCACGAGGCATGGTGACGATCACTTTCTTCAGATCACTTCACTCACTTAACAACACTTAACTCACTTTAAAAACACTAAACTCACTTTAAAAACACTAAACTCCCTTCAGGTCGCTTCACTTACTTAAATAGGCCTAATCGAAAACAAAAATGTTGAAATACACACAAATAGGTTATCAGCGGTGATAGCCTAACCGAAAATTAAAACAAAACAAAATTAAATTTGAATACGCAGTGATAGTCGAACTGAAAACAATTTTATGTTTATTTAAACAGAAATAGGCCACCAGGGGTTATAGCCTATCCTAAACGAAAACAAAAATTATGAAATACCGGTACGCAGAAATAGGCCACCAGCGGTGATAGCCTAACTGAAAATTTAAAAATGAAGTACGCAGAAATAGGCCACCAGGGATGATAGCCTAGACTAACCGAAAACAAAAATAACCGAAAACAAAAATTATGAAATACCGGTACGCAGAAATAGGCCACCAGCGGTGATAGCCTAACTGAAAATTTAAAAATTGAAGTACGCAGAAATAGGCCACCAGGGATGATAGCCTAGACTAACCGAAAACAAAAATAACCGAAAACAAAAATTATGAAATACCGGTACGCAGAAATAGGCCACCAGCGGTGATAGCCTAACTGAAAATTTAAAAATTGAAGTACCGTACGCAGAAATAGGCCACCAGGGATGATAGCGTAGACTAACCGAAAACAAAAATAACCAAAAACAAAAAAGTATGAAATATGCAGAAGTAGGCTACCAGGGGTGATAACCTACCTAAAAAAGCAAAACAAATATATATATATATATATATATATATATATATATATATATATATATATATATATAATAGAATATGTGACTAAATATACAATTCACCAAATAGAGATTATATAAGAATAAAGTGTAACTGCACACAAGGGGTTAATATACTGTATCAACAGATGGCGCTGGTGTCACTGTAGGCTAGTCAAGCAGGATTATATTTAGATAAACAAAGTTATCAGTCAAAGGTTACTACAAGATCATGCAAGCAACAACTAAAATTACAGATATATATAGCTACAGTAGGATACTAAATACAATATCTACTAGAGTTAATAAGAACAACAGATTGGCGGGCTATAGGCTAGGCTAGGTTTGAATTAGGTTAAAAGCTTGGCAGGTTGGGTTAGGCTAGGTTAGTTTGTACAAATACCACCCTTAGCTTAAAGTAAAATCACTCTGAGGAGAAAAAGTCAAGAATATATCTAAGGGGAAAAGATAAATTAATGCACTTAAATTTACTACAAAATTGGCTGGAATTTAATATGTATAATCCCCGAAAAAAGTTTGTTTACAAAATGGCGTCGGCGTTCGTTCCTAGGCAGGTTAGTTAGTACACAATATTGTTTATTAGCAAATTAATATGCAAAGCTTTACTTACATACAAGGCAGTTAAATTGATACTTACTACAGTAGGTAATGGGTAAAATTAGGGGCTACGATTTTATATCAACTAAGAAGAGAGCGTTTGTTTACAAACAAAACAAAACAAAACAACAGATGGCGCTAGTGGCGCCCTGTCCGAGCAAGAGTCTTGTGATAAACACAAAGTTTATCAGTCAATACACAGCGAAATATCGTGCAGTGTTACTTACTAAACTACAGGATGGTTAAACGTGCTCTTAACCACCTTTCATGCACAAGAATTAAGAGGATGAGTAGTTAATACTCAAAATATGATCGATATCGTGAGAGCGTTGACAGAGCGTCTGCAGCGTCTGGCGGTGGTGGTGGAGGACGGTTGTACAACATAATTACTTCAAATAGAGGTGTAACTCATGATGCTTTTGTGGTTCCAAAAATCTACAGATCAGCAGTCTTTAGGCTAGGACATGAAGCTATCATGGGAGGCCACATGGGTCAGAAAAGAATATTGGCCAGAATTCAAGACAAATTCTACTGGCCAGGCATGAATGCAGACATTTGCCGGATGTGCCGTTCTTGTGATATATGTCAAAGGACAGTCGACAAAGGTCATATACCTAGAGCTCCTCTTAATCCCATGCCAGTCATTGCAGAGCCATTTGCAAAGGTGGGCATGGATATAGTAGGACCTTTGGTGAAAGCAAATGATAGGAGTAAGTATATGTTAACTTTAGTGGATTTCGCTACCAGATGGCCAGAGGCGGTGCCACTGAAAGATATAGAAACGGAGACCGTAGCAGAAGCTCTACTCGGCATCTACTCCCGGATTGGCATTCCAAAGGAGGTATTGACTGACAGGGGGACTCAATTTACATCCTCTATGATGAGTGAAGTCTATCGTCTGCTCTCTATTAAGGGCCAACAAACTACACCGTACCATGCTATGTGCAACGGACTTGTGGAATGCTTTAATGGGACACTGAAGAAGATGTTACGTCGGATGTCTGCAGAGCAACCTAAGGAGTGGCCACGGTTTGTGAATCCCCTACTCTTTGCCTACAGGGAAGCACCTCAAAGTAGCTTGAAATTTTCCCCTTTTGAGCTTGTTTATGGAAGAACAGCTCGTGGTCCATTGCAAGTGCTGCGTGAACTCTGGGATGACAAGACCGATGACAGTGATGTACAACTAACTTACACATAATATATGTCCTTGACCTAAGGAACCATTGTTACGGCTGGATCGGCAATACATATTCGGGATTCTTGATCGTAGGACAGAAATGGCTTATGTGACAACGACACGCTCGATTCCAGTCCCAAATACTATATGCTCCAGACAACAAAAGCACCAACGCCCTACAGAGTTATCGTCTATGGTAACGAGGTACCTTAACTCGGCGAAAGTGTACAACAGGGGTAGGCTATGAGGCTAACCTCCCTCAGACATTTATAGGTTACGTTATTACTAAAGAAATGCAATACTCAAGAAACTACGTTAATATTAAGCCTCTAATAATGTAGAATAGAAGCAGGCTAAAGGTATGACAGTGAAATGCTAAATGACAAATGTACACGCCTACTTGAAAGCGCGTGCACTAGAATAACTGTCCCCTACTAACATGCACTAGCATGTAGCATACAAGATGTTCATGATCCAGTAGATACCTAATAATACACATGGAAGGAACATAAATAGTAGTCACTTATTGTAATAATGAATCTATACTTGGAATAACTAAAAGGTTGCAGGCAACAGTACTGCGCCGGTAGCCTACTACCGCATAGGCTACTTCGCTTCTCTCACTCTGTCTCCCCTCTGAGTCCGTATGCGCCCTACGCAATAGAACTCCGGAAACAGCAGCAAAACGACAGTGCAGTTAATTGATACATGAAAGTATTAATAGTGTTGTCTAGTGTGTGAGTAATGTGTATTGTAAAGTGTTACATACATAAACTTAAAGAGAGCTGCAATGCATAGTAAAATAAAGATATATCCCACTCATCATCCCCATGTGTTCTAGCTAGCAGGCCAAGTCACAGGAACAACGAGTCCCAGCACCGAAAGCGAGAACCCAGGAAAAGACTGCAGAGAACACAAGGACAGATAAATTACGTTACTCTACTATACCGGCACTACGAGCGAGCTGTAGTCTCTGGTACTACACTCGCTCCTGGCTCGGTAGGCAAATCAAGGCTAAGTCCTCGCCCCTCTACAGACAACTCCTGGGCATGGTCGGGCTCTTACACATGGCACTAGTCTAGTCACAAATTGGATGATGAGCTGGGCATATAACTCGTGAACATGTAGAACGTTCACCAACTATCCTCATCAAGAAGATCGCTGTTCACATTAACCCCTTAAATCTAATACATGTAAATATATGCTTGTCCTAAGAGTAATACGAGAGGTGAGTGCTGAAACTCCTTTAGGACCTCAAGGGAAGGTTATGCATTTAAATAGAGAGAAGAATGAAATGAGAGTAATGTCGTCAGAGAGAAAGAGTGCAACCGTGAGAAGTAGGGAGAGAGGGCAAGGGATGTTAGAATCTCAAAGGTTCTAGGCAACCTGATCATGGAACACACAGCGAGCCTCCATGCAATGTGCAGTACGACAACATGGGCAGCCAGGCAGCAAATGCAGGCGGCAATGTACTACCAACCCTGTCGCACCTAGCTATAAGCGCAGGGCTGCCAACCGGTCCATACGTCTGGCAACCACCACTCCGGCAGCGTGGCGCACCGCTACCCTCTCGCTCTGAAGTCTAACTCACTCTCTCTCTCTGAATTCCCACTGTCTTATCTATCAACTTCTCTATCGATACTACATATTAAATGGAAGGTCTCGACATGGCTTAAAACAAAACCCACCACTGGTTAGCAAATGACGAGACCTTTGCAGAGATACAAAGAACATAGTTATACGTTGTCACACTCAATATAAGCAGCCAGCATGGTACACGGTCCGTGACGGTACAGTGGAGTACCAAGGAGTACAATCAGGTTACGTTGCTACGCACTGGGTGCGTCACAGCCCCCCCAAGATTTTAGATAATCGACCTTAGAAGCATTATCAAAATCTGACAGGCAACCAACCGACCTGCTACCCTTAGCTGCCACTAATTGCAAAAGGTGCACAACAACTGAAGTGTGAATTATACATAAAACACAATATCGCATGCATCATGCTACAACAATAAAGACTTACAAAACTAAAACAAATTTTCTCGTTTATTTTATTGTTTTATAATCTTTTTGGACGGCGTTATGATAGCCTAATTTTACTCCTGCTCAACCCACACACCGTGCACGACTATCCTGGATCATCAACCCTTGATAGACAATCTGCTATCACGTTCTCACTCCCGGCAATATGCTGAATGTTGAGATTATACTCTTGGAGCATTAGGGACCACCTGGTCAACCGCATATTCCGATTGTGAAACTGATTTAGGAATTTCAAGGGATGATGGTCCGTATAAATCGTCACTACCGGGCCGTAGGCTGGAACATAAACTTCGAAATGTTTGAGCGACAAAACGATAGCAAGAAGCTCCTTCTCTATAGTCGAGTAATTCCTTTGTGCCGAATTAAACTTGCGAGAAAAGAAGCTCACTGGGTGTTCCAAGCCCTCGGAATCAGTCTGCAGTAACACTGCCCCGGCACCCACACCGCTGGCATCAGTCGCCAGCTGAAAACTCCTGGAAAAGTCTGGGGCTCTCAAAATCGGATGTGTACACAGCAGGTGCTTGACTAGGTCGAAAGCCCTCTGACACTCCGAAGCCCAACAGAACTTCACTGACTTCGACAGTAGATCAGTTAACGGTGCTAAGACAGTAGAGTATCCCCGGATGAAGCGCCTATAATAGCCTATCATACCTAGGAACCGCATGACCTGGCGCTTAGTGGTGGGCCTGGGAAACATATTGATAGCCTGTATCTTGCTCAGGGGGGGGCACACCCGGCCTAACCCGACCACGAAGCCAAGATACTGCACAGTAGCCTTTACAAACTCGCACTTCCTCAGGTTCACCACCAGCCCAGCATCGTGCAACTTCCCAAACAGGGTCTCTAAGTGCCTTAGGTGATTTTCAAAATTGTCATCATACACTATCACGTCATCAAGGTAGACCGTGCAGTTAGGGATTTCGTCACAAATATCGTTCATCAGGTTCTGAAACGTGGCAGGTGCGTTCTTAAGCCCATAAGGCATTACGTTACATTGGTAGGTCTTGCCATCTACCACAAAACCACAAACTTGCTTAGCTCGGTCCGACAGGGGTACTTGCCAGTAGCCTTTTACAAGATCAATTTTAGTAAGGTACTTTGCATTCCCTATCTTGTCCACGCTGTCGTCAACTCGAGGCAAAGGGTAAGGGTTGGTAGTGGTCAAGCCATTTAGCCTACGAAAATCTATGCAGAACCGCACCTTGCCGTCAGGTTTTGGCTGCAACGTGACGGGTGATGTCCACTTCACATAACCTTCAGTGATCATCCCTCTCTCAACCATGTACTTTAACTCCTCCCGTAAAGCTGGCAACTTTACCGGGGGCACACGGTAGGGCACTGACTTGAAGGGCACATTATCACCGACGTCCACGTCGTGCGTTACCTGAGTAGTGAGACCTGGGTGTTCGGCGAAAACAGAGGGGTATGACCTGAACAGGCCTAGGACAGCAGCACCCTGGTGCTCAGGCAGGTGACTTACAGCTTGCCTAGCCTCTTGTTCAGTATTCCCCGCCCACTGTTCCGCGGAAATGACACAGTCCCAGCTATCCTCCTCAGCAGCATGACTGTCCCCACCTCCTTCTCCACCCTGGCCGCTGCAGGCCAGCACAGGGACAGTGAGAGGCTCTGAGGGGCGTCTCACATACTCTTTCATGAGGTTAACATGACATAACTGATGTTTTTTTCTACGGTCAGGTGTTGCAACGAGATAATCAAGGTCGGACAGTTTCTTAGCCACCACATACGGCCCAATAAACTTGGCAGAAAGGGGGTGTCCAGGCAAAGGTAAAAGCAACATTACCTCCTGACCCACCGAAAACTCCCGAAGCTTCACCTTGGCGTCATACTGGTGCTTCATGACCGCCTGTGCATTAACCAAGTTATTACCTGCCGCTGCCATGCAACCTATAAGTCTCTCCCGGCTCTCAAGGATATATTTAAGTACAGACACCGGCTTCTCTTCGCCCTCCCAGATCTCTTTCACCATACTTAAAGGTCCTCTCACATTATGGCCAAAGACTAGTTGATTTGGACTGAACCCCAGGCTCTCTCCTGGGACTTCACGTGCAGCGAACAGAACATACGGCAGACCCAAATCCCAATCAGTGTCATGTTCTGCACAGTAACAGCGTAGCATACTCTTCAGGGTCGAGTGCCACCGCTCCAAGACTCCCTGACTCTCGGGATGGTAGGCTGACGACACTACAGAACATATACCGTGCAACTGAAGGGTTTGCTTGAACAATTTGGATGTAAAATTGCTCCCCTGGTCTGACTGCACCTCACGTGGAAATCCATAACGGGAACAGAACAATAATAAGTTTTTAACAACTGCCTTTGCCGAGCCGTTTCTCATGGGGTATGCGTCCGGGTATCTCGTAGCCACATCCATGATTGTCAACAGGAATTTATTGCCACTACTAGTAGGCGGGAAAGGGCCAACCAAATCTACTACAACTTTGCTGAACGGAGGCCCGGTGACAGGTATGGGAAACAAAGGTGCCTTCGGGATTGTCTGGTTAGGCTTCCCCGTTGTCTGGCAGGTCGCACACCCAGCCACCCATGCACAGACATCAGCCTTGACCCCAGGCCACCAGAAAAACCTGCCCAATGCCGCCAATGTTTTTGTTACCCCCAAATGACCCGCCACCGGCACATCATGCGCCAGACACAATAAGGACTCTCTATACTTATTTGGAACAACCACCTGGTCTACTACCCTCGCACCGCCCTCCCACTTCGATTTGGGGTCTAGAAATCTGCGGTACAATATCCTGTTGAGCCTAAAGAAATCTCCCGGCTTCGCATCCCCATCTTCCTCCAACTCTATGGCACCATTGCTATAACGAGCTAGGCTAGCGTCTTGCAGCTGCTGCTCACTAATGTCCCTGGGCGTCAATGCATCAAGATGGTTTTGTAATAAGACATTACCCCGGCTAGTAGGCTCTACTGCCTTAGTGGCTCTCGCTACAGCTCTTGCCTCACGCGAAGTCTTACCCAACTCTGCCTTGTTACACACCATATCTGGGCCAGAGTCAACTCCCGTGTTTAGTATAGGTCCAAGTACCGAATCACCGAGAAGTGCAGCAGAATCAATGTCCCTTTTCCTGCCCTTAGCAACCTTCTCCTGATCCTTCCT
Organism: Lithodes maja; assembly: GCA_037953745.1. NCBI lineage: Eukaryota > Metazoa > Arthropoda > Malacostraca > Decapoda > Lithodidae > Lithodes > Lithodes maja. Next base: position 13,649 of record JBAKBP010028939.1, read on the forward strand.
CCACTGTCCCCGAGGTTGAGTGCTAGGCTGTGCAGGAGCCGCAGAGCGAGATCGGGTTACCACACAGGCCATCTCATCCTGTTGGCACCTCCCAACCCATTCCCGATTCTCACCATCCACGTCGGCCGCCCTCTCGGCAACGACTAAGGGTGGAGTCCCGGAAGTGGGCACCGCAAAGTCGTTGCCGAGAAGAAGGTCGACGCCCTCAACTGGCAAACACTCAACGATCCCTACATCCAGCTCCCTGCACACCTCTCCCACTCTCAACTCCAACCTCACAAGTGGGTATGACCTCGTAGCATTTATACCCTGCACCACAACAACTCTGGCCGCATTTATCGGTTTCCCTGTGAAGTTCCTCAACAAAGTTTGCGAAGCCCCCGTATCCCTCAGCAAGTCAACCCTCCGTAGTTCACTCCCCCAGCTCACAAACCCGTGCCCCCGATGGCTACAGAAAGTGTCCCGGACAGGTGTCGAGCCTTCCGTACGCTTCTTTACCGCGTGTGCCTCAGCTGCTGACAACCTACCCCGGGCAGTTGCTGCAGCCTTCAGAGACACACCGATACTGTGAACCAATGACACCGGCTTAGCGGGAGTGTTACTAGGGCACTCACGTGAATAATGGCCTAGCTTCTGACATTTGTAACATTTCACATCCCCAATGGGCTTCTTCCCTTGTGCGGGCGAAGAAGGGGCCTGACCTTTAGTAAACGGGAGAGGCTTGTGTTTGTAGGTGTTAGTAGGTGCAATGCATTTAGTGTGGTTATGTGTGTCATAGGATTTGTTATTATCGAAAACTCTGGTGGGTGGGGTATAGCGCCCCTTCTGCCCTGACTCAGCCCTCTGAGCGGCACCGCAACCACGAATCAATGATAATCTGAGGTCTGCCATCTTGGCAGCCTCCTCTACTGTCTTGGGACATTTTTCCTTAATGTTCAGCGTTAGATCGGTTCCAGTGCATTTGTAAAACTGTTCCAGATAGAAAAGTTGCTTAATTTCCTCAGCCGACTCTGCGTGCTCGGACCGAAACCAGTTATTACCTGCATCTGTTAAGTCCCGTGCGTGCTCCATAAAACTGACTTCGCTCTTCTTATTCACGCCACGGAACTTCAATCTATAAGTTTCGGGTTGCAGTTCGTAGGCCCGGAGCACAGCCTCCTTCACCAGTCCATACACTACACTCTCGTCCAGTGACAGTGCATCGTAGGCTTTCAACCCCTTACCCACTAGACGTGATGAAACTAATGCTGCCCATTTAACCTCCGGCCAGTCATACTCACGACACTTCTTTTTGAAACGAGCAAAAAACTCAGTCACTGCTGTCTCATCAAATGCGGGTACTAACTTAATTAAATGCGAAAGTGAGTCTGTAACCCGGTGCCCACCACCGAGATGACGCCCCGTGGTCTCTACCCTAGACTTCTCGACATCCATTTCAGCCTGGTACCTGGTTGCATCCTGATTGGCTTGGATTCTAGCAACCTCTATGCGTTCTATACTAGCCTGTTGTATCTGAGTCTCCTGCAGCTTAAACTTAGCTAGTTCTAGCTGAAATAACATCTCAGGAGACAGGCCTGGGGGGGGAGAGCACAAAATGGGGGATCCACACCGAGACGTGTTTACGGGTAAGCCAGCTTGCCCTTGAGAACCCTCCTGCTGCATCGTGCTAAGACTCGCTGGCTGAGGGCCCAGCTCAGGGGTAGAGTGGAATGGAGGCTTGGAGGGAACCCCCCAAGACCCCACTCCATCCACCGCCCCATCGCCATCACCCAACAAACATGCCACCAAATTCTTCTTGGGCCAACTGTCAGGACAGTCCCGCCCCAAAACCGTGGCTAAACAGCGAAGACCGTAACAATCAATAGCCTGCAGGCGCTGTTCGGTCAAAGGTGTCTGCAAAAATGCCCGGGCATCCCTCTCTCCACTTATAACACTCCCCTCCCCAAACATCTGTTGTACTTGCTGGTTACTAGGCTGTACCGTGTTATCCTCCCCCGTAAATGATGAGTCATTAGACATAGTGCTGGTTATACAATTGCTGTTCATAAAAAAAAAGAAGTGCTTATTACTAATTGCAGTCTCGACTCACAAAATGTTAAAGATGCTTGAATGACTCTACTCTAGACACCCCCAACGAAACAATCTGCAAGTCCACCAATACAATAATGACACAATAAAAATTCCTCCAATATGCAAGAAAATTCTAGCCAGCTCTACTAGGTAGCATAGAATAGTTCTCCAAAAAACATGTGATAGGATACTACTGAATCTTGTGCAAGGTCGCCATTTTGTTACGGCTGGATCGGCAATACATATTCGGGATTCTTGATCGTAGGACAGAAATGGCTTATGTGACAACGACACGCTCGATTCCAGTCCCAAATACTATATGCTCCAGACAACAAAAGCACCAACGCCCTACAGAGTTATCGTCTATGGTAACGAGGTACCTTAACTCGGCGAAAGTGTACAACAGGGGTAGGCTATGAGGCTAACCTCCCTCAGACATTTATAGGTTACGTTATTACTAAAGAAATGCAATACTCAAGAAACTACGTTAATATTAAGCCTCTAATAATGTAGAATAGAAGCAGGCTAAAGGTATGACAGTGAAATGCTAAATGACAAATGTACACGCCTACTTGAAAGCGCGTGCACTAGAATAACTGTCCCCTACTAACATGCACTAGCATGTAGCATACAAGATGTTCATGATCCAGTAGATACCTAATAATACACATGGAAGGAACATAAATAGTAGTCACTTATTGTAATAATGAATCTATACTTGGAATAACTAAAAGGTTGCAGGCAACAGTACTGCGCCGGTAGCCTACTACCGCATAGGCTACTTCGCTTCTCTCACTCTGTCTCCCCTCTGAGTCCGTATGCGCCCTACGCAATAGAACTCCGGAAACAGCAGCAAAACGACAGTGCAGTTAATTGATACATGAAAGTATTAATAGTGTTGTCTAGTGTGTGAGTAATGTGTATTGTAAAGTGTTACATACATAAACTTAAAGAGAGCTGCAATGCATAGTAAAATAAAGATATATCCCACTCATCATCCCCATGTGTTCTAGCTAGCAGGCCAAGTCACAGGAACAACGAGTCCCAGCACCGAAAGCGAGAACCCAGGAAAAGACTGCAGAGAACACAAGGACAGATAAATTACGTTACTCTACTATACCGGCACTACGAGCGAGCTGTAGTCTCTGGTACTACACTCGCTCCTGGCTCGGTAGGCAAATCAAGGCTAAGTCCTCGCCCCTCTACAGACAACTCCTGGGCATGGTCGGGCTCTTACACATGGCACTAGTCTAGTCACAAATTGGATGATGAGCTGGGCATATAACTCGTGAACATGTAGAACGTTCACCAACTATCCTCATCAAGAAGATCGCTGTTCACATTAACCCCTTAAATCTAATACATGTAAATATATGCTTGTCCTAAGAGTAATACGAGAGGTGAGTGCTGAAACTCCTTTAGGACCTCAAGGGAAGGTTATGCATTTAAATAGAGAGAAGAATGAAATGAGAGTAATGTCGTCAGAGAAAAAGAGTGCAACCGTGAGAAGTAGGGAGAGAGGGCAAGGGATGTTAGAATCTCAAAGGTTCTAGGCAACCTGATCATGGAACACACAGCGAGCCTCCATGCAATGTGCAGTACGACAACATGGGCAGCCAGGCAGCAAATGCAGGCGGCAATGTACTACCAACCCTGTCGCACCTAGCTATAAGCGCAGGGCTGCCAACCGGTCCATACGTCTGGCAACCACCACTCCGGCAGCGTGGCGCACCGCTACCCTCTCGCTCTGAAGTCTAACTCACTCTCTCTCTCTGAATTCCCACTGTCTTATCTATCAACTTCTCTATCGATACTACATATTAAATGGAAGGTCTCGACATGGCTTAAAACAAAACCCACCACTGGTTAGCAAATGACGAGACCTTTGCAGAGATACAAAGAACATAGTTATACGTTGTCACACTCAATATAAGCAGCCAGCATGGTACACGGTCCGTGACGGTACAGTGGAGTACCAAGGAGTACAATCAGGTTACGTTGCTACGCACTGGGTGCGTCACACCATCTTCAGGAAACCTGTGATATTGCTAAAGAGGAGCTTACCAAGAATCAGGAGGTGCAGAAAAAATACTTCGATCGCAAGACCAAAGCAAGGGTGTTCAAGCCGGGTGATCAGTGTTTGGTGTTATTGCCTACATCAAGAAACAAGCTGTTAATGCAGTGGAAGGGACCATTTGAGGTGTCTGCTTGTCCAAATGAGTATAACTGTATCATCAAGATTAAGGAGGGTAAACTCAAGAGATTTCATCATAATATGTTGAAATTATATTACCAGCCTGCTGCTGCTGCTACTATTTTGCATTCACCACAACATTCTCCTGAACAGCTAGAAGTTTTGAACATTATTAAGGGACACTATCAGATGGAACAAATTGTGTGCAATGCAGCTGTTGTGAGAGATGATGATTATGGTGAATCTAGTATCTCCTCACCATCGACTCTAAGGACGCAAACGTACAAGGACGTAAACATTTCCAATAGCTTCTCAGAGTCACAACATGAACAACTTGTGAATGTACTTAAAGAGTATGATGATGTGTTTTCGGATGTTCCTAAGCTAGCAAATGTTGAGCCCCATTATATTGTCCTGACGGATTCAACTCCTGTTCGGCAACGTCCATACCCAATTCCCCACAGACTAGTTGAAACAACTTCAAAGGAAATTGCTGAAATGGAAGCAGCAGGATTCATCGAACCCTCAACATCACCATACTGCAGCCCAATGGTGATCGTGGACAAGAAAGATAGTGGAGTGAGAATCTGCGGTGATTTTCGAAGACTAAATAGCAGAACACAACTAGACTCGGAACCTATGTATGACCAGGAGGCTCTGTTTTCGAAGTTGGCACCATCAGTAATATTCTCTAAAATGGATCTTGCAAAAGGATTCTTTCAAATTCCCCTCCATGAAGAAAGTCGACCACTGACTGCTTTTGCCACACCTCGTGGGCTGCATCAGTACACAGTGCTGCCTTTTGGCCTGTCGGGCCATACGCAAGCTTTTGGGAGAGATGCCTGGGGTCGAGGTGTTCGTAGATGATATCCTTATTCATTCTGGGACATGGGACGAGCATATGAAGACAATAGATTTGGTCCTTCAAAAGTTGCAAGACTCTGGGCTTACAGTGAAACCATCTAAATGTGAATTTGGATGTTTCGAAATAGAGTTTTTGGGTCATAAAGTTGGAGGGGGTCAGATGAAATGTCAAGAGAAGAAACTTCAGAAAATAAAACTAGCCTCTGCTCCAACCACTAAGAGACAAGTTTGTTCATTCCTTGGATTGGTGGGATACTATAGAAAGTTTATTCCACAATTCGCTGACATTGCTAAGCCTCTCACTCAACTCACACAGAAAAATCAACCTAACAAGCTGAAATGGGATAAGCTACATCAGGAAGCTTTCAACAAGTTAAAAGGAGCACATTCTTGCAAACCTATACTCCATCTTCCTGACCTGTCAAGAGAATTCATACTAAGGACTGATGCATCTCTGGATGGTATTGGAGCAGTACTCCTGCAAGAACATGAAGAGGATGTCTGGCCAGTGGCATATTACAGCAGAAAACTGAAGCAGCATGAAAGAAATTATGCTACGGTGGAGAGAGAACTACTCGCTATCGTGGAGGGGATCAAGAAATTCTATCAGTACCTCTATGGATCTCATTTCACATTAGAAACGGATCATGAGCCCCTCAGCTACCTGAAATCATCTAAGAACACAAATTCACGTCTCATGAGGTGGGCACTGTATTTGCAACAATTCCCATTTACAGTCCGGTACATTCGTGGAAGTTTAAACGTGGGGGCCGATTGCATGTCACGTTTACCTCCAGAGGATGAGACTACCGCCACCACCAACACCCAGTAAAGTCTACAAGCCATTGGTCGGAGAGGGGGCCTGATGTTTCCCTGGGGACATTCTCTTGTCTTTCAATTTATGGTTGCCTGTTTTCTTGCATGAAAGAATCATGAAATTATAATTATTTGTTAGGTTTTAGTTTATCTAATTATAGTTTCGAGTTCTTGATAATATATAGATATTTCCTTAGGTCAAGGACGTGAAAAGTTAGTACAGTACTTTAACATTCGTCGGTAATTAAGTCTAGATTTTTTTTCTATTGAACAAAAATCTACTCTGACCACGGAGTAATGTCATGCCTATAAATAGTCATGACATAATAATTATTGTTTGTTCGTAATAAATCTTTTATAGTTTCATTGATTAAATTATAGTTCGTTAGCACTCTTTTGTGACCGTTAATATTGAATTGGTTATTTGCTAAAGTATTTAATATATTGACAGTTAATTGATATGCTACCTAACAGAATTAATATAATTATAAGGATTTAGTTTTGTTACTTAATGTTGCTAAAGGAGTGTTCAGAAATAGGAGTTCGAATGAGGAGTTTTCCCAGAGTTATGTTTTCCACTCATTTTCGACTCTTCTATTTCACTAGGATGTAAGTGTTGTGCCTTGATATTAATTGTAAGTTTGGATGTGAGTGAAAGTTTTATTTGATTGATGCTTTCTGCATATATGTTGACCGTAACTTAAGTGTCTCTAATGCTCCATTTTTATTCCATACAAAATATCAGCATTACAAAAACTATCTTTCTCCAGGTTTCTGCATTTAATAAGTAACAACTAAGTGAGTTACGACATATATAATATTATAGATAAATCATTTGACTCTCTCACCTTTGGGGGAGACACTTGTTGCAGGCATTTTTGCCTTTTGTCTCCTTCATACACATAGAAAAAACAGTAGTAAGTTAACTTTCCCATTTTGTATTTCATTCAATATTGTTTATGTTACCTAATTCAGTCTAATATAATACTTGCTGTGATTTAATCGTCACATTGGTGCCCAGACCTGGAATGACGAATTTACTATAATAAGGTCTCATCAGTATATGATCGAGTAATGGTTGGCTAGTTCCAGTCATCCCATATTTATGCCTCATTTATTCATGGCAGATATCATTTTTTCCACTCATGTTTTCACTCATTTGACCCTTGACTGATTCACTATTATCATCATTTCACTGGTTCATACCTATTTTGTATGGTCTTTGCCTCCACATTAAGTCAATCAACTTTAGGTGTTATATTACTCTATGTTTTATTGACTTTTTTGGTTATACCCCGTATTCAGTCAATCGCAGTTTTTTATTTTCGTTTTCTAGGTTCCGTGATGTAACACACTTAAAATGGCAGGTGATCCTAAAAAGCAAAAATCGGGATACAAGGGTGTTATAACGAGGTTGACATGTAATTTGGAGCTGCAACACTCAACGAATTGCGAGCCAGATAGGAAACCATGCAGAGTACATATGACAAAATAGTTCTCCTCGATAACCAAGTTTTGTCCAGTTTGGAAGAGGAAGAAGATGTAGAGTCGGAATGCATGGATAGTGTGGATAGAAAAAAAGAAGTGCATAGGTGTTGGAGCGCACTCAGAACCACATTTACAGCGAAAGGGAAAGAGCCTGACTCTGACGGCAATGCGAGCAGATGTACGAATCCTCAACTGACAATAAATCTTTCAAAAGTAAACTTGCCAAAAGTTGGAGGGAATGTAAGAGAAAGGTTGACTTTTTGGGATGTGTTTCAGCCCTCTGTCCATGAGTAGTTGTTGGACGACGTTTGACAGTTTCATTATCTAAAGGGACATTTGGAAGGTGATGCATTGCACTTGGTTGAGAATATTGCAGCTCTTGCAAACCACATAAGGCGATCAAGCACAATTGTAGGTGGCCCATGTCATTGTTTTGCTAAACATAGAAAAAACCTTGATACATTGGTGAAGAAATTAGCAAATTTTGTGCAAACATGGAATGCCATATTATATCAATTGCCTTGCTTGGCTTAACTATAGACGAAATGATAGTCATAGTTGTAAAGCTATTTTAGACAAAGCTACATCCTTTGAGTTAAGTGAGTTTCAAACCTCACTAATATAAGTAAAGAGGTCAGCAACATGCACTTGAACAGTGGGAGGATTTTGGGTGCATTAGGGGTTGATGGGACCACTGAGGTCATTGGAAAGCGTTAGAGAGCATTGGATCATGAGTATGACTGTGGGACCTAGGGGAAAGCAAGAAGGAGTAAGCAAAAAACCACAAGTAACATGTAATGTTTGCTGAAGTAGTAAGTATAAGTAGTTTTCTGGTGGCAAGTACCAGATCTACAAAGCTCGCATTGCACAGGCTAAGACGTTCAAATTGTGTACAAGTTGTCTGGGGAAAGACCATGTGAGAGATAACAAATATAATGTTAGCTTAGGCCATGTCACAACTGTAAGGGATATATTTATAATAAGCTATGCCCCTATCCAGTTAATAATGATAGAGCTGGTAGTGCTCAGGGTACTACAATCTTGACTTTAGGTACCAAGAAGGATACCACTATTTTGCCCACAGTGCAGGTACTCGTGGAAGGTAATGGTCGGGTTGTCTCCTGTCGAGTACTAGTCGAACAGGGCTCTCAAAGATCCTTCATGAAGAGGACAACCTGATTATTCTAAAACACAACATCTTTTGGACAGAAACCCTCCAGTTACAAGGATTCACCGGAGTCAGTGATAGGTAAGACAATGAAGTTGCACTAATTTCTTATATCCATCGCAATTAAAGACACTACATAAATTGTTTTGTGGTGGACACTCTATCAAACTAAATATCCATACTAGGAATGAAGGAAGTGAAACAAGACTTACTCGGTAAAACGGTAACCTTGTCCGATCCTGTGGGCGACCTGTCAGAAGTGTATATTCTTATTGGGGCTGATTACTATTACAGTGTAGTGCACCCTGGATACAAAAGTGATGTGTGGTTTTGCTCCCCCCTAAGTTCGGCTACTGTATGAGTGGAAGAGTCCAAGTTATAATCCCCCAGTCAGATACTCTGGTCTATACAGTATCTATACTAAGTGTGAATGATACTGTGACAGAAAGGCTGGTATGTAAGGATGCTCCTAGTGACCCCAAGATAACTGCCAAATTTAACTTAGAGACACTGTGGGAATTAGATCACTTATATAAGCCCTGAGGAGATCGATCATGACTTGAAATTGCGATGGGTAAGTTTGAAGAGTCTCATGCATTATCTAACTGCAGACAAACAGTATATAGTTAGCTTGCCCTGGAAAAATCATGAAACACAATTGCCTACCAATTATGGTTTGGCATTTGGTCGGTTGCGTGCTCTATAGCACAAATTGCTGCATAAACCTTATACCTGTCAAACTTATGACCCAAGTATATAAAACCTACTTGGAAATAGGATTCATCAAAAAGTTTGATATCAGCGTACCAGCTACAAAGGGAAAGGTCCATTATCTCGCACTTCACGGGATAAAGAAGGACAGCTCAATGACTCTGATCCGAGTGGTATTTGATTGCTTGGCTCGCATGGGTCATGCTCCTAGCCTGAATGATTGCTTACTAACTGGCCCATCTATAGTATTATATTTGTCGTAACAGTTACTGAGGTTCCGGTTTGGCCAGTATGCGTTCACCAGCGATATAGAAAAGGCATTTTTAATGGTGAAATTGCATGAAAAGGACTAAGATGTTACACGCTTCCTTTGGTTCGAAAATGTTAATGAACCTCAGAGTCCAGTAATAGGGTATTGGTTCAAGAAGTGTTGTTTGGGGCCACATGCTAACAATTCTTGTTCAACACCATCACAAACAGACACATGGACGCAACTGTTGAGGACACTGAAAAACTCACTCACATAGATAATTTACATGGGTCCAGTGATAATCAAGAAGAATTGTTATAAACCTATTGGCAAGCTCAACAGTTGTTTACAGGGGCCCATTCATACTTATGCGAGTGGGTTACCAAAGTGATTCAATCCTTAGTCACCTACAGGTGGATGGTACCACAGCTCGTGATTTGGACACAACCAGGAATTTGGGGGTGAACTGACAACCCAGGCAAGATGTGTTAACTTATCCAAATAAATCCTTTGCCCAGCAGTCAGGAATGCACACAAAATGAAGTCTGTTGAGTAAAGTATTGCAGTTTTTCGATCCTTTGGGTTTAGCATTACCTGTTACAATAAGAGCTTGCATTATGATGCAGGATATATGGCGACATCATATTGGATGGAATGAACAGTTGCCCACATACAGTACCTACATGATCAGAGTGAAACCTTTTTGAAAGACTATGACATCCTATGTACCATACAAATACAGCATAAAGTAGCAGCATCAGAAAGTAGGTTTATACATGTATAATGTGATACCAGTGCCACTTCTTACAGGGTAGCTATCTATGTTGTTATTTTGTTTGGGGCTCAGATAGTTACTGCACAACACATAGAAACGCCTGTGAAGAAAGTAACTATCCCAAAAATAGAATTGACTGCCATGCTGCTTCTAGGGCGTTTAGTAGAACACACATGAACAACATACGAGATGGAGTTGACCATAAATTCAATTTATGTATGGTGCGATAGCCAAATAGCATTGAGCACTGAGCAGTGTGAGCACCCACCAAAAAGTCTTTACCAGCGTATGTGCGCAATAGGGCCGATGAAATTCGGTACCTATTACCAAATGCCATATATCACTATGCTAATACAGGTGAAAACCCTAGTGGCCTTAACACTAGAGGAATTACAGCGACCTAACACTAGAGGGAATACAGTGACCCGGTTAGTAAAGTCTGTACTATGGTGGCAGGGACCAACATGGCTGACCCATGAAAAAGAATGGACAAAATGGGAAGCTGAGGATAAGGAGCCTCTGGAATTGGAAACAGTGACTTGCACCTCTTCCAAATGAGTTACCGAATACAACAATTAAGTGGGCAAGATTCGGTGACTATAATAAATTGATCAGAATAGTAATATGTTACCAATACCAAGAATAAAATGAAGAGTGAATAAGTGAATAAGGGTCATACAATAAATGCTACAGAATTTAAAGCAGCTGAAGTAACTGTAATATAATGAGTTCAAGCAGAAATGTTTCCTCTAAAAGTAGGATTACTAAGTAACTCTAAAAAATACAAAGTTCCAAGTCTAGTGCGTTAACTGAAACTGCATTCGGATAAAGGATTGATCAGGTGTAAGGGACGCCTGAAATGGTCAGATCTAGATAGCGACACCAATAATCCCATACTAATGCCGACTAAACATCAAGGTGCAGACTTGTTGGTGATATGTATGCATGAAGTAGAGCACAACAGGATTCAACATGTTGTATTTAAATTACTTTTCGCCTGGGGGATTCCCAGAGTCTGACAAGTAGCTCGGAGAGTGTAAAGAAAGTATGTTAAGTGTCAGAAAATGAAAGGTAAACCTTTTAAAACTGGACCGGCTCTTCCTTTGCCAGATTACCTTGTGAATCCTATCTAGCCCTTTCAAGTATAGTGGGGTTAAACTACACCAGGGCACTGAGGACCTCAGAACAGTAGAGGATATACATCTTGTTGTTCACCTGTGTAGCGTCACATGTGATGCACTTAGAATTGTGTGACAACATGTCTTTTCCAAAATTCACATGATGAGGCTATAGCACGCCTATTATCTGATCTATCAACCTTGATTTTGGCTCTCTATGACTCAAATTTGGGAGAAGCACTTGTTACAGGCAGCTTTGAGTTGTGTATCCTTCATACATATAGTAAAAAAAGCACTCACACACATAGCAGTAACTCGGCAGTATCTATATATTTCGAAAATAATTGAGGACTATTGAAAAAGATGGGTGGATGACTGTCTGTTAGCTCTGCACAAGAGGAGTATTTAGAGCACTGGTAGTGTAACGTCACCTTCAGTTGGGGATGTGGTACTTATCCATGAAGAATGTCCTCTGTTGTGCTGGAAAATGGGCCGTATGTTAACCTAAGAGGTTAACCTAAGCAGATGGAACGCTCCTTCCGGTAAATAGCCCATAAAAAACAACACAAAAATGCTCCACAACCGGTGAAGAGAAAGTAATATGTGATTAGGTGGCATGTTTCCCATCCACCACCTACTGCCTTTACCCCCCCCCCCCCCCCACATACACTCTCTCTCTCTCTCTCTCCTCCCACCACTTCCCTCCTCATTATTTTTTTATTTTCCCTTGAATGTCACTTCTACTTCCCAACTCCCACTTGAAATATGTCTAGTCACCCTTCCCCACTGTCAACACAGCTAAATTTCGTTAGATGCTGAAATCGCCTCCTCAAATGTTTTTGGGAGGCTATCACCGGGCCGGGTCAGAAATCGAACCAGGGTCAACATCCTCACGAGGCAAACACTCACCACTAGATCAAGAGAAGTACTCCAATTGGGCTTTAGGCTCAAGCATTTTTCCGCATCCAGTTTCATTTAAGCTCACTGCCACAATTGCTGGCGTTACATCACATTATCATTCAGGTAGCAAGGCACACGCCTGAACATCACTTTCAACCTGAAGGCCCCATAAATTATGATGATCGCACACTAGTCTGAGCTAACACCTACAGTCAGACACCATAACTACACATACACTCACCAACACAAACAAACACACCAACACACACACAATGCACACATATACACACACATACACTGACTGAAGCCCCCCCCCCCCCACGCATATATACAGACAGGTATTCACTGACGCCCACACACCCAATCACACTGACACACACACACACACATTGCACACATATTCACATACAGATACTCACTGACCCCCACTCACAGATATACACAAACAGCAACTCACTGACATACACACACACACACACACACACACACACACACGAGGCATGCATATACATATGCAGACACTCACTGACCCCCACTCACAGATATGCACAAACAAGCACTCACTGACACACACACACACACACGAGGCATGCATATTATACACATATAGACACTTGCTTACCTTCTACCCCATCCCCACACTCACACATATACAAATACTGTCACTTACTGACATTCACACACACCGACACACACACACGCATACACTAAAACACCAACACATACATACACATACACAGACACATGCACCAACATACTGTACTCACATCCACACCCGCACACACACACAATCCCTGTAGGCCTATTCGTTTTACATATGGATGTCTGTCATCCCACACCATTGGAGTCCGGCTGTCTCCCATAAATTTACACGACAATACAATTTCGCTCCTTGGAAGTGTCAGGACGGCTGTGTGAAAGGGGCTATAGTCACTATACAGTCACCAAGAGCCACCCCAAAACACGTTCACTGCCAACACATAAATAGACACCATATACAGTCACCAAGAGCCACCCAGTGACCCAAGAACACCTGCATTGCCTACACATAGATATAATTAACAAGAACCAAACAGCCACCCCAAAACACCTTCAAAGCCCAAACGTAATTATACACACCAAGAACCTCACACTCACCCCAAAACATCTATGCTGCCCACACAGAACACACGTAAGTGCAGCCGCCAAGAGCCACCCCCAAAACACTTACACTGTCAACACAAAAATAATGTCCCCAAAAGCCACAAAGTCACACCAAAATACCTACACTGCCCACACATAAATACATCACCAAGAGCACACAGACATCCCAATACACATGCATCGCCCACCCATGAATACAGTCACCACATATTATCACCAAGAGCCACACAGACACCCCAAAACACCTGCACCGCCCACCCATGAATACAGTCACCACATATCATCACCAAGAGCCACACAGACATCCCAATACACCTGCACCGCCCACCCATGAATACAGTCACCACATATTATCACCAAGAGCCACACAGACATCCCAATACACCTGCACCGCCCACCCATGAATACAGTCACCACATATCATCACCAAGAGCCACACAGACATCCCAATACACCTGCACCGCCCACCCATGAATACAGTCACCACATATCATCACCAAGAGACACACAGGCACGCCAATACACCTGCACCGCCCACCCATGAATACAGTCACCACATATCATCACCAAGAGCCACACAGACACCCCAATACACCTGCACCGCCCACCCATGAATACAGTCACCACATATCATCACCAAGAGCCACACAGACATTCCAATACACCTGCACCGCCCACTCATGAAAACAGTCACCACATATCATCACCAAG